>JAOTRS010000048.1:2362659-2384103 GCA_028565755.1 Dinotopterus cunningtoni | reverse complement strand
AATTTGGGCTGCAGGCTGACGTTAGACAGAGACAAACGAACGCCAGTGTAGAAGTCAATCAAGCGCCACTACAAAACGCAACATAAACGTCTAGGACGTTCAGAGCAAGTTCGTTTATCCAAAAACTTAACGCCCGTGTGAACAAGGCCTTACTATAGTGTTAGAAATAATTGTCATATATTATTCTTTACATAATTACGGAGCACAAGTTTTCTTAACATTGACAGCTTTTTGTTTGTTTTTTTGTTATCCTTTGTTACCTGCACTCCAGAAGCACCAGGGGATGATGGAGGCTCTCCAGTCACTCTGTACATACTGGAACTCAGTCAGAGTGGTGAGAGAAGCTTTTGGCCATAAATCTCATCTACATCAAGTCATCACTTCATCATAGTAGACTCAGGATGTCCATTGCCTGCCAAAAAAAGTCCCACACTCTGAGATTTCGTTCATTCACCTTTAGCTTGGGTTATAGCACACAATGTTTATGTGGGACCAGAAACAATCTTTTACAGTTTGAGTCTTGGAATATGGCTGTACCATCAGGGATGAAAAACTCTATTAATGTGATAACCTGGTCATTCGTTACATCAACTGACTTCATTTTATTCCCACATAACGTTGCTGAGCCTACTGTAGACCTGACCAACAGAAGCAACCCCAGATCATAACACTGCCTCCAGGGGCTTATACAGTGGCCACTATGAATGATGGGTGCATCGCTTTATGCACTTCCCTTCTTACCCTGACGCACCTATCACACTGAAACAGGGTCATTCTAGACTCGTTAGACCCGATGAACTTTTTCCATCGCTCTAAAGTCCAATCTTTATGATCCCTTTATGATGACCGTTCAAAAAAAGGAAGCTTTATTATTTTTTTGGCCGGATAGCATATTTACAGAAGCAACATAAAATACTATTAAAATGGTTGTTGTTTCTAATTCACAACTTATTGTTGTTTGAATTCATTCTAATTCAATTCATGTGTGTGCAGATCAGTGGGATGTTGTGTACCGTGGGCCTCTCCGACAACATGTGTGTGAGGGCTTGCAGGAGGGAAGATGGTACAAACTGCGGGTGTATTGTGAGAGTCTGGGAGGTCAGAGTCAGGTAAGGGCATTCTACCATTTTGGAATTCTAATTTGAATGATGTAGCATTTGTGTCCTGATTATAATCATAACTTTTTTCACTTCAGGTGTCAGAGAGTCTCTGTGTCCAGACGGCCCCTCTGCCTCCAGGACCGTGCCAAGCCTTGCACCCTGCAGAGGGAGCCACATCCTCAGAGATTTCACTATCTTGGGGTGAAGCGTCTTTTACAAACTTCATTAATATAAATTCAAAAAATGAGCTCTTTAGTTTTTGTGTTTTAGTGTCCACCTTCTATGTTTAACCTAAAGCCTATGTTGTCTATCATGGAACAATAATGAATTATCCTATAATAGAAGTGAAGAACTTGTGATAGAACGTGTAATAACACAAGAACGTTATAGGACAGACACGGTGGCTTTGTGGTTAGCACTGTCGCATTGCACCTCTAGGGTCCAGGTTCGATTCGCACCTTAATGTGTGCATTGAGTTTACATGTCCTCCCCGTGCCCCACCGTGGGTTTCCTCCGGGTATTCCGGTTTCTTCCAACAGTCCAAAAACATGCAGATTAGGCTAAGTAGAGTTCCCAAATTGTAGTGTGTGTATGTGTGTTTGTGTGCCCTGTGATGGATATAGTGCAGGGTGTGTCCTGGGATAGGCTTAAGCCTCCTCGCGACCCTGTGCACAGGCTGAAGCAGTATAGACAGTGAGAATGAGTGAGTTATAGCACAGTTTATAAATCAATAGAACAACACATGAGAAAATGGTACACCATTTTTATTCTATTGCCTAATATTAAGTTTGGAGTCAAATGTGTTTGATACTCTTTTTTTTATTTTTTTTTTATACAGGGACAGGATCTATTTTTATCAGTCTATTTGTATGCTTATACTACTTACCCATGCTTTCATATCAAATATACTTTTATATACTGTGCTTTTGCATCTTTTTGTTTTTATAATTTTATAAATTTAGTATCCTGTACATTTTTACCCTTCCATTATTGTTGTTTATATAATTTATTGATTTTATTTGCTTATTTTACATTTTTAAATTTGTTTTGGTTTCAAACATATTCCTGTCATTTCATTGCACTAAAGTACAGATTGCTCTTTGTCTGTTCCAGATCCCCCGCTGTGTGACGGAGGGGCAGCAGTGTCTCAGTACTGTGTGGAAATGGCTCAGTCAGTGGGAGACTCTCAACAGCAGGTGTTCCAGGGCTCAGATCCCAACTGCACTGTGCGACAGCTTCTTCCTGGCACAACTTACCTGTTCTGGGTGAAAGCCCGCAACCCAGCAGGGGTAGGTTCATACTAATGAGCCGTGTGATGAGAAAAATCCCAGCTAGATTTGTTTGACCAGTAGGAATTCATTCAGCATACTGATTATGGTTAAATCTGATTGAAAATTTGACTATGCAAAATGATTCCACTGACTTTATTTCCTGTTCACTAGTATAATTGTCGGAAGTTTGTACATTGCTTTCACTATCAATTTCAATATTGTTAATAATAAATCATTTTGGTTGAACGTCGCAGTCTAGGCGGTCAGCGAATGCCACAAACCTTCAAAGACTACGTAGACTGCGTCTTTCGAAAGCTGCGGCCCCTGAATTGAGACGCACCCAATTCATGGGTGTCTTCATGGAGCTCGCTTTGTTTACAGAGACATTGCAAATTGGTGAAGGGTGATCTTAAGGGTGATCTAAATCTTACAGCATACAAAGATATTTTAAAACAATCTGTTGTCTGGCAACAGTTTGGGGAAAATCCACATACGAATGTCCACATACTTTTGGCCATATGGTGTATCTTGAATAACTAAATAAAATTATTCCACTGACATTATTTCCTATTTACTAATATCATCATTGGAAATTTGTACATTGCTTTCACTATCAATTTCAATATTGGTAATAATTATTTTAGGAATAATAAAAATCTAATAACAATTACATTAGAAATTAACATCGATTGGTTTAATTACTGTCATAGCAGGCTACTTAAATGTAGATAGTGTTGTTGAGTGTCAGTTTGGAAATGGGATTCAGAATGCACAGACATGGGTTGCGATTTCCCTTATTTGCTTATTAAGTATAGTTGAGTAACAGTCACATTTATGTACCAAAGACACGATGGGACGATGCATTGAGCTGTGGAGTCTTAGGGCAAATCACAAGCTTGAGCTATTCAAAGATGCTTTCTCAAACAACTGATCTTTTTGAGTTAAATGAAACAAAATCTAAAAATAAAGTTCAAAGAACTACCCGAAGATGTAAAACAGACAGCCTCCATGACACACTTTCACTTGTTTTTCACTGCTGCCTTTGTTGAAATGGTGTTCATGTTATTTTAGGATGTTTTCGGTTCATGGAATTTGTGCGCTTTCCAAAAAAGATTGCCATTTATAAGCAGAAATCTTAGATACAAAAATCTGATATTAAACTTTATTGCAATGTATGTTATTCCCCTCTCTGTTTACATATTTTACTGTAAATATTTAATAGAAAAATATATAAATAAAAATAATAATTATAAAATACATTTAAATATAAAAAAAAAAAATGCTCCCTAATAGACACGTTTTTGTACAACGTGCATCCGATCTATGCTAGAATCTTTTTTTTTCTTCTTCTTTTGTTTGATTTTCTTTCTAACCACAATCATTGTGATTTTAAAGATAATTCATTACTTTGACGGAATGGTAAGGACGAAAACAGCTGTTGACGCAAGTAGGAAATCTTACGTAGACCAAACCGCGTCATTTTGGTTGAACGTCGCAGTCTACGCGGTCAGCGAAGTCCACAAACCGTCAAGATAATTTAATTGTGGCAACAGTTTGTGGAAAATCTACATACGAATGTCCACATACTTTTGGCCATATAGTGTATCTTGAATAACTGTAGCTTTGAAGGAGGCTGGTCACATAACTCACATTATTCTGTTTGCTTAAGTCTGTTCTTAATTTGCTACTGTGTGTGCATGATAGAGCAACAACAAAGAAAATACTAATTAATCCATTTTCCCAACACCATTTATCACAGCATTTACTCTCCCACATATATACAGTGGTATATTTTTTGTAACAGTTATTGCTATGATTTTATTTCACAGTGGGGCCCTCTGTCAGACGTGTGCCAGGCTTCCACAACACCAGGAGCCCCAGAGCAGTGCAGTGTCCCAAATCTTACACTAAGCACTTGCAGCAGTGTACTGGCCACCTGGGAGGTGAGCAGCCATATTGCTTCAGTTTTTCTTTTGACTTGTAGAGGAGTGAAAATAAATTTAATCATCAAATAATTTTATTATTCTTACTTCAGAGCCCAGCCTGTAATGGGTCAGACGTGTATGAGTTTAAGATGGAGTGGGGTCCGGAGGAAAGTGCTCTGGAGTTGCTGTACTCTGGTTCTTTTTCTCAGTATGAAGTGAGCGACTTACAGCCAGCCACACAATACTACTGTAGAGTGCAGGTAGGAACTAGTCACTGCTGGGCCGGTGTGAAAGTGTTACAGTGTTAAAGAATTATCAGTTCATTTGTAACTGCAGTGTGAGAAAAAATGCATAATGGATTATTTCATTACATTGGCAGCGTTCATGGAGTGGAATGTATTACGCAGAAAGTTATCGAAACGGAAATGCTTAAAGCCAATGTTCGAGCATCTCCAAATTAGCAGGTCATATACTTTAGGGTGTCCCCAGTATGCAGTGGTTACTTAACAGTGCTGTAGACCAAGTATACCCCTCCTTGACAATGGTTTTCCCTAATGCCATTGAAACATACAGAGTTCAAGGTGTTGCTTTGGCCTTCAAATTCCTCACATCTCACTGATGATTTTTGAGGCTGGTAATTAATTTTAGTTTTGGCATTCCTGGAATGGTCTTTAGGTGACACGGTGATGTAGTGGTTAGCACTGTCACCTTGCACCTCCAGGGTCCTGGTTCGATTCCCGGGCCAGGTTCGATTCCCATCTCTGTGTGCATGGAGTTTGCATGTTTTCCCCGTGTTTGGTGGGTTTCCTCCCACTACTCCAGTTTCCTCCCCCAGTCCAAAGACCTGCAGATTAGGCTGATTGGCGTTCCCAAATTCTCCATAGTGTGTGAATGAGTGCATGTGTGTGTGCCCTAAGATGGATTGGCACTCTGTCCAGGGTGTACCCCGCCTTGTGCCCTAAATCTCCTGGGATAGACTCCAGGGCCCGCGATCCTGAATACAGGATAAAGCGGTATAGACGATGTGAGAGTCAGAGGGAATGGTCTGCTTGAGAGATCAAGGTGCTTAATGGGTTTTGCGAATGCACTCGACAATACTGTGCTTGCAAGAACTGTTCCAGATCAGCTGACCTGCATGTCTTAAAATAACAATTGACTCTTGTTGTTCTTATTGTTGTTAATTAATTACATAATTACATGTGTTTTATTTTATGACCAGTACCAGTATTTTTTTAGAATGTAGAAAATAGATTACTAAACAAAAACACTTAATTGGAATATATACATATATTCTATATTTATGGGAGAAGGAAAAACGAAGAGAAAAAACTGGTTAAAATGTGATGTTAGAATGTGAGTGATAAGCTCATGTGCGGTCATGTTTCACTTATGAAACACACAGGCGGTCAATGCTGTAGGAGCAGGCCTCTTCAGCGATGTTGCCACAGTACTGACCCCAGCCTCGGTCCCAGCAGCTGTCGAGCATGTGGAGGAAATTAGGCCAGACTCTGTGGGTGCTAGTACAGCTCACAGTACCCCTACAAGTCTGGCTCTAAGATGGACAGAACCGAATTGTCATGGAGCAGAGATTACTGGATACAACATTGACTTTGGAGAGGAGCAACCACTGTCTATAGGGAGGACAAACTACCACGTACTGGAAAATCTTCATTCAGACACTACATATAGGTATGACCTTTACAAAAATATGACATATAAACTGATAATAATATTTTCCTCGATAAGTTACAAATGCTTTTGCTGTGTTCCAGGATACGAGTGCAGGCAGTGAATAGCATGGGTGCTGGTCCCTTTAGCGCAGTTCTTAAGCTCAGGACACGGCCTTTGCCTCCTGAACCCCCGGTGCTGGAGTGTGTGGTGGCTGGACCTCAGAGTCTGAAGCTAAAATGGGGAGACAGGCTTCAGAACAGTCATGGCACACAC
Source organism: Dinotopterus cunningtoni (assembly GCA_028565755.1). Taxonomy (NCBI): domain Eukaryota; kingdom Metazoa; phylum Chordata; class Actinopteri; order Siluriformes; family Clariidae; genus Dinotopterus; species Dinotopterus cunningtoni. The sequence goes on along the minus strand of JAOTRS010000048.1, from coordinate 2,377,863 downwards.
TACTGCTTGCACATGCAAGCTGCGATGGACAGGTACTGGCATAGTTACGAGCATGTAATCTAAGTAGAATGTATAAGAATTTATTTAAATAGTGTAAAAATACAGGGGTTAGCTTCTCTGCTGATTTGCAAGGGATTCATTTATAGTGAGTTGAATTATTTGCAGATACTAGAAGCTGTGATATAGAGCAAACCATTAGCTGATTTTAGGGGCTGCTCCCTATGACGAATTGAAATGCCATGAGTAAATAAACAATTACAAACATGCTAGGAGTGGTAGCAGAGGTAGCAATGAAACAAGCAACAATAGTGGATTAAACGAAAGTTTTTTCAGTGTAGTTATGTATGACTCTGTCAGGGTCCAGAGAGAAAACAGAGGATATATACACAATAACGAACATGAACATTCCTGGAATAACTTGATGGAAAATTGGCATTACTCCTAACCAGATGTTGTTGTGTTTTTCTATTCTTTTTTGAGCTGGTGTGTATTTGTGAAGCCAAATAATGCCAAGTTCTCCTGCAAAGGCAAATAGCATGTGTAATAAGACAAAACACAGATTTTGATGGGGAGAATATGTCTATTTCTGTGTCCTAGGATGGTTTGCATCTACAGCGGCCCCTGCCATACGTTTAAAGTTCAGCGACTGTGTGAGGCTACCGAGTACCAGTTCAGCATTCAGGCTCACAGTGCAGCCGGCATGGGTCCTCTCTCCCCTCCTTACTTTTTCAGCACTACACGCTCTCCACCACCTCAGCTCAAACGTAAGCCTTGGTGATCTTTATTTACCTTGTTATACTGTAGTTGTGTACCAAACTTGTGGAAATGGCTTGGAGCAAGGACAAGGGAAGGACTGCAGTGGGCTCCAAGCCAATTTAGCTGGGATAGACATACTGCCTTCTTTAGAACGTTTACATCACTCAGATGTTTTACTGAAGATAAGAGTTTCATCATTTTACTGCAGTTAGTCAGTGTTGGTACCACATTTTTGTAATGGACCTGTTAGAACAATTCCATTTTTCCAGTGTGGAAATTTCCTGTAACTCGCACAGTTGAAAAAAACACATAGTTTATATTAAAAACACATAGTTTATGTTAAAAACACATAGTTTATGTTACCACAAATGTCTAATTTAGATTATTTTCTGCTTGTTTATTGTATTTATTGTTATGTACATTTTATAGCCCCAAAGGTTGAACTGGTCGAGTGGAATAGGTATACAGTCACATGGGAGGCGCTTCAGGCAATGAGAGGAGACCCAATTATTTATGCACTGCAGCTGTTGAGGGGCCGTGAAGTGGAGCAGGTATGTAAAGAGACATCTAGCAGACATCTAGTGTAACAAGCCCACAATCTGTACAAGAGCAGCCGTAACATTAAAACCATATAACATTAACACAGTAACAATTATATACCTGTAAACTGGATCATGGGCACCCAAGGCTCATTTATGTCTGTGGAAAGCAAAGGCCAGCCCATTCAGTCCAATCCCACAGAAGCACTAGTGCAGCATAAATCACTGTAAAAAGTCAGTGATGGCCAGGACAAAAAGGCACCAGAACACCCAGTGCCACAGCCTACCACGCACAGGGCCAAGCAGGCAAAGAGCCCAAGCCTGCCGACCTGGCCTAGCAAATCCCCACATCCCAATCTGATAGAGAACCCATGCCAGTGTCCTAGTACCAGAGACTACAGCACACCCCAGAGGTCTTGTGTAGTCATTTATGTTATGACTCAGAAGGGCCAGAGCTCCTAAGTGGCACAAGGGAAACTACACAGTACACGAAATGATGTTTTGTGTTGTACCATGTACACATAATTAACATCTTATAGTAATCCTTTTTTTTTTAACCTAATCTGTATCCACTGCATCTATCTGTAGTGTGTAATTATCATGGACAAAAATTTTACTGTTTCCATGTAAATACAAGAATGGAGGACATGTTTCCCCAAACTGACTTAATCATATAACTTAATCATTTCCTGTCTGACTTCATCAGTCTCTCACATCATTGTAGAGGAATTTTGTCCCATTCTTCTTTACAACATTGCTTCAGTTCATTGAGGTTTTTATGTACAAACTTCAGCTGTGGGCAGATGGGCTCACAATTCCCCCTAGAATACTGTGGTATATGGAGGCGTTCATGGTGGACTCGATGACTGCATGGTGCCCTGCTGCTGTGGCTGCAAAATAAGCCCAAATCATCACCCCTCCACCATTGTGCTTGACAGTGTGTATGAGGTGTTTTTGATAAAACGCTGTTTGGTTTTTGCCAAACATGGTGCTAAGCATTAAGGCCAAACAACTCCACTTTGGTCTCGTTTGTTCATCGGACATTGTTCCAGAAGTCTTGTGGTTTGTTCACATGAACCTCATTTGTGCTTCTGTGTCCTTTTTAGATAGAAGATGCTTTCTTCTGGCAACCCATGTTCAAATACTTGTAATATCTTGAGCAAATACTTGTTCAGTCTTTTTCTAATTGTGTTGTCATGGATTTTAACATTTAACATGCCCAGTGAGGTCTGTAGGGTCTGACACAAGGTCTGCACATCTGTTACTGCTTAATACTATCACATCTGTTTTTTACTCATTGTACTTACATTTGTTAATACTACATAGACACACTATGATCAGATGATTGTTTTTTACACACAAACACATATAATTAATAGAAGGGGTATCAACTTTTGAACATAATATTTTGAATGTTATTTTAAAAATCTATGGTGAGAGAAACATTTTGAGAACATATTATTATATAAATATTGTAGTAAATAGGGGTGTAACGGTACACAAATTTGAATTCATGTTTGGGTCATTGCTTGTTGTAATCAGAGTAAATACAGTCTAACTTTAACTAGTGCGATTTGCTCTATTAATTCGGTAAATGTGCGCAGCCATGTTGATTTAACGTTAACGGGGAGGAAACAAACACATAAAATAAATAAATAAAACCCAAGCTGACTTTTGTTGCTGTGCCATTTTATGTAATGAAAGACAATCTTTTTTGTGCAAAAAGGCCTTTAAATATCCTTTAAAGGACTAAGGGAAAAAAGAGTTATGTACTATGTGCTATAGATATTGCTCAAACTATTTTTACACAACTTGTGCTTTTTGTGCAATTTTTACACTTTTGAATACAAGTTTAAATATGTTTTATTTGTTTAAAAGTTAAATTCATAACAAGTCTTCTTTTCTACTTTACTGTACTGTGACTTTTGTGTACCATTACACTCCTAGTATTAAAGGAAGAAAGGCAAGATGATGATGCAACAGCCATTTGTTGTCAGGGAGGGCTGACATGCTCTCTCTTCCTAATGTCTGTTGATTTTTTTTGGTTATAGAAATCTAATAAGTAATACTCCTGTGTCTTTTCCAGCTGTATAAGGGCTTGGGAACCTCATACACATGGAATAACTCCACAGTGAGTAGTGTGTGTCGTCTGCGCGTGTGTGCCGGTCGTCGGAGCACAGATGGTGGAGAGCTATGGGGTCAGTGCAGCCTCAGCACGCCCGTTCCTGCGACTGAGCCACCCAGAATCTCAAGCCCCCACAATCCCCAGCCCAGGAAGAGTTGGTCTCTTGCTGATGAGCGCTTTGCAACAGTTCTGCTCCTCGGCTTCGTCATATTGGCCATTCTGTTTGCCGTTCTCATCCAGTACTTCATTATCGAGGTTCAATGAGGGAAGAGGAGAGGGATTAGGTGGAGGAAGGGAAGCAAGGAATAAAATAGAGAAAGAAGAAAAGAAAAAGCGGCGTGTTAGAGCAGAGCAGGCCTCGTAGCACATAGCCGCCCAGGCTAGCACAGAACATTTGGAACATTTGGTTAAAGCCCAGTTGTTATGATGATAATGATTATTATTATTATTATTACTTTTTTATTGAATATTAGTGCATGGAAGAAAGAAATCTATGTATGGCATCAGTAGGTACTTGTGTAAACTGTGATGAATGGGACTTCAGTGTGCCGTCTGTGTCTTATCAGAAGGTTACCTAACATTTTGGCCAGATTTTATGATTATTTCATAAAAATTTGAATTTTTTTTTTTTTTATCATAGAAGCTTCTATAGAGAAGGCTAGTCACTCTTTTGTTCTTTTGTGAGCTCGGTTGGTATTCGGTACACAGCAGCCTTATCTGAACATTAAAGGACTCTGTTCTCCGTTGCGAGGTCATGAGATTCTCCTGAAACACCCTTGAGGATTGCAGTGAGTCTCTGTTGCTTTTTAAAAATGAAGTCTCATGGGCTGAGTGCTTTTTACTGCCTTGGAGTAGCATAAGGCTTTTTAATGTCTTGTAGGCAGTATTTTATTTTATTTTTTCCATTTAAAAGGGAGACAGTGCCAAAGCTTTCATAGACATATACAAAAGAGCATACACATAAATGACCAGAGTTTATTGTACTCTCATTTGCAAGATAAGACATTTTTTTATGTTAAAGAATCCATAACATCATAACCACATTATACATAATAATTGATTCAGTTATCTGAGACATTGGGACAGCTAGAGGTTTATGCTCTGCTATAACCAGTGTGTTCTTATATGATAGACTATACATACATTCTAGCTATGTTCATGTACATACAGATATGGCAGTATTGCTTAGATAGCCTATATGGATATGCATTTGTTATAAATGTCTCTATTTAGCTCAAACTGAGCAGTGTAGTCCCTTTCTGCTTTTGGTGATGAGTTTTATTTTACAAGTTTTGTTTAACACTATATCTTTTCAGTTAATTTGTAATGAATTTTCATAGTTATCTAAAAATTAGAGATGAGGGAGACATACTAGCACATACCACATCTCCAGTGTGAGTGAAGCTGCTGCGTAGTTGGTATTTTCTTGGTTGGTGCTTAGCAATTCAGCCAAAGGAGTACCCATCCCTTCTTTCTTCCTCCGCTTTCTCTTCAAAGGACTACACACGACACAAACGGGAATTTAAATCTTTAACCTTAAAAAAATTATTTTATACTTATATCTAGATTGCAATATCAACCTTCCCAGTTTCCAGATAAACTTAATGATTTTTGAAGTCATTATTGCTAGTTTTTGCTCTCCGGGTCATTATATGACACCACATTGTTATCAAAATTAGAATAATAATAGTAATAATAATAAAATTTTATGTGATTTCATATCTCCCCCTTTTCGCAGAATAATTTCCCGCTTAGATATAGTTGATAGAGCTTGATGAAGTAGACCCAGAGTGAAGTGCCTCTATGTGAAAGAGCAACATGTTGTAAGTACATCAGTGTCAGTCTAGAATCTTTGCCTTTCTTTGCCTTGCTTACTTTAAGGACTCTTATCTTAATAATGAATTGCAGAGTGCTCTTAGTCTCTGATGCTTTTGTGCAAGGCCTACTATTGAGCTTCACCTGCAAATGCAAAGCTGTGTTTCACTACCAAAAGTAATGATCAACATACGTATTTATAGAGCTGCTAGTGTTTTTTTTATTTACGATGAAGAAAAGCTGCTGTTCTGAACTTCCTTGTTTTCAAACTTGAATAGAGCTGTACGCTGTTTGTTCTTTATACCTCTTTCGTGTCGCAAAAGCCATTCTATTGCACAGCAGATGCAGTTTTTCCCTTTGCTTTTTTCCTTTCATGTTATCATTTACCTTTAGACGTTTTTCTCCATCATGTCGGTCCCAGCCTTAGAGCTTTCCGTATTTACCTGTATACTTTGCATTGGTTCGAATTTCAAAATAAGTCCTGAGCTATCTCAAGGTTTCTGACCTATTGACTGTTTTGGATATAAAACAGTCTAAATTACTCAGAATGCCTTTTAGGATGTGCAACAATACACTTTCTCAGTGCATTTACGAATTATGCCAAGATGTACATGTTAAAGGAGCCTCTTTTGTGCTACTGTGAGTATTTAATAAGTGATTCCTGGAAATGAACGCCGTCACTGAGAAATATTGCTGCAGAGAGTAATAACAGATGATTATGTACAGTATGGGGATTTGCATTTAAAAAGGTGCTGGTAGCAGGTATCTTTTTATAATGTAACACTTTACATAAAGGTACATTAAATTCAACAGATACAATATTTTGGAATTTCAACTTTTTCCTCGATTAAAATTCTATTGCCAGCTACTTGTAAATCATTTAAATCATGAGCTGTGCTACAGTATTACCTCACTGTATACAATAATCTCAGTTATTATCCAAGGTCACTGTGAATACAGACTGTTTGAAAGCTGAAATATAGTGTAAATAATAGTCATTTCTGTTTTATTTTTTACCTGATCTGTGTAGTTTGGTATTTAATCTGTGGATTCTGTTCTCCAGTCTGTCAAAAAAGCTAAGCATTAACTGGCTTGTTAATACACCCCAGTATAAAAATAGACACAGTTCATGTTTGCAGCAGGCCTGGATCACTCACTCTTACCCAAAACAACAGCATTTAAAATACAAATGCTATGAAAAAACACCCATCACACATACACTAGTCGTGTATAATGAGTTCCTGCACATATATGACCTCATCACCTTCTCGACAAGTAAAATTCCACTAAGTGAATGAATCAGCTCACTATTATTTACTTGTGCTCCATCAAACAGAAAAACAAATACATGGCTTATACAGTACATTTAGCTAGAAGAGGGCTAAAACTCCATCAGGCCTAAATCATTTTCTGTTTACAGACATGTGTCCAGAGTTAATGTCCAGCGCTCTCCATTCTGATTCTGTAAATTATCTGCTTGTTGTTATCTGGCCTCATGTTATTTTAAGTTTCATTTTTAATAACATGTTCTGACTGTTACAGTAATTGTGCACAAGTAAATGAAGCCACCAGGCACTAAATCACAGTCATGAAGTTGTAATGTGTGGGAGATGTCTGTGATTTTATCACACTTTTAATGCACTATTTGTGTTGCTGAAAGAATAAAATCATTTGAATTTGATGTGGTGTTCTGTAACAAAAAAAAGTCCACTACACATGCTTAACGACCCATAGTATAGCCAGACTCTTTGACATGCTCACATTCCCATTTCTTTATTTATTTACACTCTAATGTGTTCCCACTCTTGTTCTCTGGATTGATTATTTCTCCTGCCAGTCATTATGCAGTCAGGCTTCTTTAGTGCCTGAAGTGTGGAGTGATGAGATTTGACTCCCACGACACACCACTGACTGGATCATTTTAATGCACCTTAATGTAAAGTGTTCTCTTTGTTGGTAAAAACCTGCCTACTTGCTGCTACCAGAAAATTCCTCCAGGTCCTCCTTTAATATAAGCCAAAAGCTCAAAGTAATTGATATACTGTACACAAGTGTTGAGTGGTAAAACACAAATAAAACAGAAGCATTTAATGATGTGTCTAATAAACATAAATGGACCAAAGACATTATTGCTGCAGTATATTTAAATTTGGTTTAATGCCAAAAATGCATGTTTAAAATTCTTTAAATGCTTGATTTTATGATCATATGAATATGATGATCACATCATCCAAACTTCAAGAAAACTGTGAGACTCTTAATTCACTGTGCTTGTGAAATGAGTGGCTGAATTCATATCTTAGGAATGACTTATTAAATTGTACATTTCCAATGAAAATTACTTGTTTTTATGCCACAATAACAAAGAAATCAGTCTTTACGTTTATTTTATTTTTATTTTTTTTACCCAGACATTATATTCAAAATTAAATGCAAAGGTCTTTGCAGCTTTAAATTTGTGTGTAAGCTACTGCATTTGCAATCTCATAGCGTTTCAGTTTCCTGAAAATGTAACCAAAGCCGGTACAAAGACTGTTAAAAGGCACCGAGGTTACTGTGCACACACTGTTTTGCTTTCATTATGAATCCATGATTTCAGGAAAGACAAGAGAAGAAGAAAAAAAACTGTCATAAAGCATAAGAAGCCATATGAGACAGCCTAAAATTTTCATGGTCTCTGTCTGTGGCTTGCTGCTAAAAATACTAACAAACAAGAAATAGGCTATGAAATGTTTTATGCCCTATGTAGTATCTCAGTGTTTTAGAATGTCATGTGTAAGCTAGGGAAATAGACTGGCAACACAACCATATTAGCAGTCAGTAGCCTATATCGTGTGCCAGCATGTACATGGAATCAATCTTTATGTCAGTCCACCAGCTCCGACTCACCTTTTGTCATGCCAGTGTTTATAGACCACATTTTTGATACTGAACATTTTTTATTTTGAAATACAAAAAAAATATACATTCCAAAAATATTTATCTGTATTTTTTTTTTTACTCACATTAAAGACTGCCATGTACCGTATGTCATAACTGACTTGTAACAATCATAGATAATATATTTAATATGTTAAATAAATTATAGTCATTCTGTGTATTAATTGTGACTTCTGGGTTTCTTTTTTGGTGCTTCATTCTATAGTACAATTTTCCATCATATTCTAGCCCTGTTCCATAAACATTCCTCACTAGTGCTCTTGTGGCTCAATAGGAAAATCCATAACAGTTGTACAATCTAGTGAAAAGTAAAAAGGTCTCAGGAGAACGGATGTTCTGATAACAGCAATTATGGACAAAATCTGAAATGGCATGCTCTCAAAAAATCTAACAGATGTGATGACCAAGTGTCCACATACTTTTGCTTACATACTCTCACCATCCAGTTTGAGAAGAACAATTAGTCACCTGCTTACACTGCTCTGAAAAAGTGTTATTTGTCACACTTGATTCAGATCATCAAACTAATTTTAATATTACACAAAGATAACCCGAGTAAATACAAAATGCAGTAAGCTGTCCTAACCTACCTGGCCCTATGTGAAAAAGTCATCAAAAAAGAACACAAATCTTAAAAAGAGCACAAAGGATCATCTAACATTTGACAATAATATCTTGATTATCCCCAAACCTTTAGGCAAATATTCTGTGAACTGATGAGGCAAAAGTTTAACTTTTTGAAAGGTGTATGCGTCCCATTACATCTGGCATAAAACTAACACAGCATGTCATAAAAAGACCATTATACCGTAACAGTCAGACATGGTGGTGGTAGTGTGATGGTTCATGACTTGGACGACTTGCCATATTTGATAAAACCATGAATATTGTGCTCTACCAGAAAATCCTGAAGGAGAATGTCCGACCATCAGTTCCTGACCACAAGCTCAAGCTTACTTGGGTTATCTATCAGGACAATAATCCAAAACACACCAGCAAGTCCACCTCTAAATGGCTAAAAAAAAAAAAAGGTTTTGGAGTAGCCTAGGCAACGTCCAGACTTAAATCCAATTAAGATGCTGTGGCATGACCTTAAACAGGCCATTCTTGCTCAAAAGCCCTTCAATGTGGCTGAAGTAAAACAATTCTGCAAAGAAGAGTGGGTTCAAATTCCTCCACATTGACGTAAAAGACTCATTGCCAGTTATCGCAAACACTTCATTGCAATTGTTGCTGCCAAAGGTGGGACAACCAGTTATTAGGTTTAGGGGACAATTCTATGGCCAGATAGGTTTGGACAGCTTGTTCTCTTAATAAATGAAATTTTATCATTTAAAAATTGCATTTTGTATTTACTCAGGTTGCATTTTGTATTTACTCATAACATTTTTAATATAATGTAATATTAAAAAATGATTGAATCATTTAAGTGTGAAAAATATGCAAAAAATTACACAAAAAATGCAACAAATTTAAAATCAGCAAATACTTTTTCACAGCACTGTATGTATATGTATGTATGTATGTCTGCTGGGGCCTGGTGGCAGAATCAATATTTCGAAAAAAACGCTGGGATTTTCAAAGACGGTTTGTGTAAGAGCTGTGTAAGCATCTCAGAAAACATCTGACCTTGAGGTGGGTGAGACAATAGCAGACCATCTCATGTTCCCCTCCTGTCAGCCAAAAGCAAGAATCTGAGGTTATGAGTTATAGGTTTTTTAAGAATAGACTCACAAAAAAGCACAATTAAAAATGGGATCCCTTATCTTCAACTTTGCAATCCTTGTCCATGATCGCATCAGATTCTGGTTCTTAGCTGACAGGAGTGGAAACCAATGTAGTCTTTTGCTTTTGTAGACTATCGACCTTAAGTTGTATGAGTATTGTGCAGAGATTCTTTCATGCTCACCATGGTTGTAAAGAGTGATTATTTGAGGTGGCGTAGTGGTTACCACAGTGTTGCCTTGAACCTCCAGGGTCAAACGTTCGATTCCCACCTCAGGTCTGTGTGTGTGTGTGTGAAGTTTGCATGTTCTCCCTGTGCTTGGTGGGTTTCCTCCCACAGTCAAAGAAATGCAGATTAGGTTAACTGGTGTTCCCAAATTGCCCATAGTGCGTGTGTGTGTTTCCTGCGATGGATTGGCACCTTGTCCAGGGTGTACCCCACATTGTGCCCTAAGTCCTAGGGATACGCTTCAGGCCCCCACGACTCTGTGCAGGATCAACGGTACAGATGATGAATGAATGAATGAACTATATCCTTCCTGACAGCACATTCTATGTCGTTTAGGAACTGTTTTGTTTGAAAATTCCAAATAAACATTTTCAGAAATACTCAGCCTTTCAAACACCAAAATACCTATGCCAAAAAAATAAATCACAAATACTTTTTTTCTTCATTCAGATTTTTTATTGCCTTGCATTACATTGCACTGTCACCATATGATTGGCTGATTTGATAACTCTAACTGCAAAAATGTGAGTGTATGACTTTACCTGTGTACAAAACGTGACACCTGACAAGTCTTTATTATATCTGGTATCTAGACATTTTCTTTCCCCGTGAGGAGAGGTATTACAGTGTGGTTGCTCTGCGCAAAATCGTTGCGGTCTGCATTCTGCGTTTTATGTGCGCACCCTTCAGCTGCTTGAACGCACCCAGTGTTTACAATTGGTCACATGCTCTTGGCTTTTTTAAAGGCAATTTTTGGAGTAGAGTTTTCACAGTCTCAATAAATTATAGGATGGGTATCTTAATGGCTTTAGGGTTTTAATAAGTTAATTGTTTATGGATGCTATTTTATAAAAAAAGAAGAAGAAGAAGAAATCAGCAATTGAGAGCGAGGTACTAGCATATTTTCTTCCGTGTCCAGCTGAATGTCTAAATTGCTCAGGAGAGGTTTTTATGCTAGCTAACTGAACTAGCTATTAGCGTTAGCCAAGCCATTGGGCTACAGGGTTTTCTTTAGGCCGCCTAATACAGTTCGTTTACAGCGCACTCTAGACAGCGCAGTTCAGAAAATAGTAAAGCGTGATTATTATTATTATTCCCGGAACAAAACGAAGACTTTGTAGATTGTATGGTAGCTGAGTTAGCGAACTCCTGTTGTCGCTGTAACTAGGCTGTGATAGCTAGCTGTTGGCTCAAGGGGGAAGTTAACATTCACTCCTGACTGCTCCTGACTAACAATGTCATTTCGACTGTCAGTGGAATTTATTTTGTACTCTGCAATTAACTAACCATCTGGCTAAGCTAACTGTATCCTAGTCTAGGTTAACTGGCTACCATTATGGCTTCTCTGTTATTTTTGGAAACAGTTTCCGACTCTATCGTCAGATTGTAGCATAAGATTACTTTATTTGTGTTTGCATCATCGTTGCGGTGTCTCGCTGCAAAGTTTGGCAAAGGCTCTTTCTTGCTAAATAAAGGTGTAGCAACTTTATCACAAGACACACAACTTGTGATCATGTAATCACATGACTGCTGTTTCTCAAGTCAGTCCGAAATACTCCAAACCTCGAAGTGCATTATGGGTATTCTGCTACTAAGTAGACCTGAATTTTTTTTTTAAACAACCATGTCAGGGGATATATCCTGAGTTTTGTGGGTCAAATTATTGGCTCGTATAGTGGTGAACCACTGACGTCACAAAAATGTTATCACAGTTATTCATATATCTGATCAGGGAGCTATTGTTAAAAAGTGAAAGTAAGAGCACTTCCTCATGCACTGTGTGACTAGAAGTCACAGGATTGGAACTGAACAGCTGTGTGGTCATAAGAAAACCACTTATGAGACTAATTGGGGAGACTAAAAGGCTTCAGTTTGATAGGAAGCAATCCATCAAGATTGGACTTTGGAGCAATGGGAGGGAAAGGGTCATGTGGTGTGATGAGTCCAAATTGACCCTATTCTAGAGCGATGGATGCATCAGGGTAAGATGAAAAGTGCATGAAGAGATGCACTCATCATGGATATTGCGCATTCTAAATAGATAGATAAATTGCTTTATTCATCCCAAAGGGAAATTGTATTGTTACAGCAGCCAGTTCACAGATTATACAACAAATAAGCAACAAGCAAACATCACAAGTCTTGGCAAAGGCTCGGCAAGTCTTGGCAAATGGATTGAAAAAACCCATGATTAATCGTGCATTATTTATGTAAAAGAAGTGGTGTAAAATCACAAGAATATACCGTTTATATGTACATGTACATGACGGTTGTATAAACAGGTGGGAACTGTATGTAAGGTCCACCAGCAAGTTGAAATATTAATAAAAGACGGAGTGAAAGGACATGAGTATATCGGTACTGCCCAATCCATTAATTCATCCATTTATCTGCAGTCATTTCAGTTGATTCCAGTTGGACATTAATTATTGGCATAATAACTTTTTATTAATTGTGGGTTCCACCTCCAGTAATAAAATGTGGAATTTCAGTGAACAACCTGTGGTGCTTTAAGAACCATGGTTCTACACTATGCATCTGGATGCTGAAGTGACTGCAAAATAGGAAAACTTACCAAATTTGTTTGTTTTACAGGGTGTCTGAAAAGTCAGAAAACAAAAGGAAATATTTTGAGCAAGAACATGATACAGCAAATATAAGAAAATGTGTGTATGTATAGTGGAGTTTTAGACTGGTGATTTGGTTATTTTGTGCCAAACTTCCAGGTTGTCCTTTTCAAGCCAACCCTGGTTCTGTCCTGTACTGCAGATTGCAGTATTTGTAAATAATAAAGAAAGTCTTCTTTTCTTATGTTGTAGTGTTGAAGACTGCAGGAGATCATCTCGTTGTGGTGGCGTGTTCACCGTTGGGATTGTTTACATTAGGCTCTGCCACTGACAGGGGAGATGTCAAGTACAGCCATGAAGAAAAAGGTGATTTTGTAGAAGTTGATTACAGAGAAACTAAAACAGACCAGTGAGATTTGTGAGAAAATACACTATGACAAGTTATGTTTACTCATAATAGTGTACAGTTTGGTGCAAAAGTTTGTGTTGTATATGTCTCTTACGGTTTGATAAACCAGAAATTCATGCATATTTCATGGCATTGTAAAAGCCTCTGAGTGCTGCATTTGCTGAGTCCTGGGTGTTTTCCAGGTGTTATTGATGGGAAAGAGCGGCTCAGGAAAGACCAGCATGAGATCAATCATCTTTGCAAACTACATTGCCAGAGACACTCGCAGACTGGGAGCCACAAGTAAGATGGATTAACACAAGGAACCAACTCGTTGAATTAATTAGTTATTTTGTTCTTTTTTTGCCTCATCTGCCAAGAAGTTTAATCTTTGTACTCGTTTGTTTTCTCGAAAGGTTCTCACTTTTACCAGGATGGAAGCTATTTAAGAAATAATAATGCTACAAAAATCTTAACATTCAACCTCTTGTCTGGAAGATATTGCATTAAAGCTTGGATTGACGGATGGAGAACTGAAAAACATGCCTCACTACTTACTAATAAAATTGTAATGCGTAGCATCACGTTGGTGTAATTTGTCTCTATGCCCTGAACACAATAGAGATGTGGTCATGTACTTATGAGTACATAAGTGTTAAAGAAAATATACTGGTTAAAACCTTTCAATTTAGGCCGTTTGCCAAAATCCACATCCTGAAATATCTGGCAGGTTTTCCCAATCTCCCTCATATTACTGGTTCTCATGAACTGAATTGTTGTTTTGTCATCCTCCATAAAGTGTTCCCTTTTGAAGCAAGTACAACTCAAATAATTGGACTGTTGCAGGTTTTAATCGGTTATAAACTAACCATGGAACTTTGTTTGCTTTGCCTGCAGTTGATGTGGAGCACTCCCATGTGCGCTTTCTGGGCAATCTGGTCCTGAACCTATGGGACTGTGGAGGGTAAGTGCACAGCCTCGTTTATGTTGCTTGTTTCAAGATAATGTGAAAACTATTCACGATAAGTTAAGGTTTGCAATTTCACACAGGATATTAAAAAAAAAAAAAGATTTATCTCCTCTATTTAAAAAGCATAGGTACTTGCACTTGTATAAATTGTTCAAAAAATACACAAACAATACTAAGCTCCAAAAAGAACTTATCCCCAAACATACTGTATCTCTAATCGCCCGTTTGTCAGTTTATCAAGAGTAACAAACAGGAATGCATGGGTGGGTGATATCTACATTTTTCATTATTTCTTTTTTTCTTCCAGTAATATTTCATTGTTAGCATTTTAGTGCACTGGACATTTATATGGACTGCTCATTGTCATGACTGCATAATGTTTTGTCTGATGAGTTACAGTTGCAGTCAGCAGTCTATATATACTCATCATGAACGTAAATGTCATGTCAGTATTGGATTTTTCAGGGCCAGAAAAATTTTATCTTTAAAGTGCCCCTATTATGCGTTTTCAAATATGATCTTTCATGCAGTGTCATGTAGCTGTATGTAAACATAAACTATCTGCAAAGTTGTGACGCCGACAGTGCACGATAAATGAAGTTTTTGTCTATTAAAAAAAGAGTCGGCTCACATTCGCCTAAACGAGTCGTTAGCAATTCGAATCTTTTTCTGTTACGGATCCACGTTACTAAGTAACATATTTGCATAATGTCCGCCCACGTTCTACGTCGCGAACAACTTGCCAGCCCACAAAAAGTACAATTTCCACGTGGATTAACGTTACATCATGTCAAGAAGATGCTGTATCCTGCGCTTACCACTGAGAAACGTCCTACTCCAGTCGTGCTTGCGAAACAGTTTCTTGTCGATGTGCCACTTCGACCGTTTCATCGTCAGACTTCGGCTCGAATTGATAGGGTAAAATCAAGGCCATCTTTTCTATGTATTGACGGGTCTCCAGAGCTGTCATTCAGTAATGGCAATGGGTGTTTCGTTTTCCGACACACGCTGTAGCGGTAGACCAATCATAAAGGACCGCGCCGCGCCATCTGACCAATCACAGCAGTGAGGGCTCATGGAAAGGAGGGGTTTAGACAGACTAATTCTTCGAATATAATATATTATTTTTTTAAATTTATATATTTATTTA
>JAOTRS010000048.1:2351575-2362559 GCA_028565755.1 Dinotopterus cunningtoni | reverse complement strand
AGTCCAAGGAGCTCAGTGCAGATCTTAGATAGATGATGTGATGAAGCGCTGGTGAGATTATTTCAATTAAAAATTCAGTTACAATCTCTATAGTTCTGACTTGATGTTCAAACCATCATTTACATATGAATTATTTGGAAATTAGTATAAAACAAGTATCACAAGAAAGAGCAGAATCTTAACATTGCATTGATGTTAGACCCATATGTACAAATATGTACGCATTATTAATTATGAAAAACAGATCAAAGTATTTTAACACAATATATACTTACCCATTTATTCATGCATTTTTATTTTTAATTTGATATTCATGCATTTTTATTTTTATTTTCATTTTTCACAACTGTGGGATGTCAAAGTTTTGTGTGTATATCAAAACTTGAGTGCAAGAATCGCAGTTTTTTTTCAAAGTGGTCCAAAAGTGGTCCCCCCTTCAGTGTGTGTCCACTCCACAAACCATTTTTCATTCCACTGCGCTTGGGGAAACCCGGCTGAACATTTCAATATACATCTCATATAAATGTAAATACAAAATCAAATGAAGTATTATAATAGCAAATTATCTGAATTCCTCAGAGTGACTTAAGGAGCACTTCTTAAAAGAAAAAAAAAAGTTCTTATTATTAATATTAGATGTTGTATCTCAGTATGCAGCTGAACAGTTTCCATGAATTTACTTACAGATTATTTTTTCTTTAGTCAGGATACCTTCATGGAGAACTACTTCACCAGCCAGAGAGATAACATCTTCCGTAACGTAGAGGTGCTGATTTATGTGTTTGATGTGGAGAGCCGTGAGTTGGAGAAGGACATGCATTACTACCAGTCCTGTTTGGAAGCCATCCTTCAGAATTCTCCTGACGCTAAAGTCTTCTGCTTAGTGCACAAAATGGACCTGGTTCAGGAAGATCAAAGAGACTTGGTTAGAAAATAATGTCTATAAGTAACAAAAAATGGTGTTAATACTCAGTAAATTTTATAGAATATTGATAAGTGGAAACATAAAAAAAATATATTAAAAGGTAAAGTCTACACATGCTTCTTAAAAGAAGTAAACTTTTAAAACAATATTTAAGCTGCTTTCATATTGTGATGGTTCTAGCTATTTCTCATGTTTATCAGGTTTTGTCACTCTTTCTTAATAAACTACTTTATTGTGTCAGCCTGTTAGCCATCAATGCAGATTTCTGAGCACATTTAATAGCGTTCCTCAATATGTATTAATACAGATCTTTAAAGAACGTGAGGAAGACCTGAAGAGGCTTTCCCGCCCGCTGTTATGTACCTGCTTCAGAACCTCCATTTGGGATGAGACACTTTATAAGGTAATGCTGTTTTTATGTCAGGGTGCACCACATGAATTGTGTATTGTATTTAATAAATGTGATTGAGGTTTAATTAGTGTAATATTAAACATGATTCAATTTGTATATAAATAAAAGCTCTGCTTTAATGACTCTAACGGTACAATGAATGTGCTTTGATCAAAAAGCAAATCATTATTAGTCTTTGCAAAATATGAAAACCCCCTACCCTAGCTAAATGTTTTTTGTTTTTAGTAATAAGTCCTTTAGAGAATTCAGATCAGCATTTCATCGTGTCAGAGACTTAGAGTATGAAGAAGCAGAATCATCAAATTAGTAAAGCAATAACTACTAAGAATTCTAATCTCTTGCTCCATTACATAACCTGCCCCTGTAACAACTGTATCGATTGTTATTTTTCCAGACGACATGCTACTTGCTTGCAGGTCTGCTGATTGCCTGTCCAATCATGTGTGAATATGTATAATTAGTCTGCAATGTCTAATGTTTTTGTGCCATTGTGACTGATGTGTGCGTGTGTGTTTGTGTCCAGGCATGGTCCAGCATTGTCTATCAGCTAATCCCAAATGTCCAGCAGCTCGAATCCAACTTGCGCAATTTTGCCCAGATCATTGAGGCAGATGAAGTCCTGCTTTTTGAAAGAGCCACTTTTCTGGTAAGCATACAATTAAATTCACTACTTCTCATCATGGATTTTTAAAGTCTACTTTTACAGCTTGATTTAGATGAAATCTTAGACAGTTGCCAATAAGTCTGATTTGGCAAATGGCTTAATTTGGTATAAAAAAAAGTGATATGCTGTAGCAGCAGTTTATTTGATATTGATAACACTGCATTCAAGCAACAAAGCTGATTTTTGATGTACAGTGGAACCCTGGATTTCAAAACACTCGTAAACCAAATAAAAATTTTCCCATAAAAAATAATGGAAACTCAAATTATTCATTCCACAGCCCCCAAAAATAAATACATACATTTTTTTTTTGGAAAAAGCTAAAGTAAGGAGCCCCTCCCCTCTCCCCCTTCTTGTCTTTTACCCTTCCTCCCCTTTTTTCACACACATGCGCGCACACAACGGAAACACTGTTTTATTAGAAAAATAAACAAGAAATCTCTCAAATTAAGCGACACACTAACAGAATCACTGCTGTAAAGTAAAAATTAACCTGCACTTTAACATTGAAAAGAATTGCAACAGTGCAGTGTGTCTCTGTAGAGCAGAGAGAAAGAGCGTGTGTGTATATGTAAAGGCGAAAGTAGGAGGTGTGTGTGTGTGGGGCACGGTGTCCAATGACGCACAGGGACACAAGATAAAATATGTTTAACACACACGTGGTCACAGTGTTGTAGTAAACAGTACACGCGTGCACGGATGTTGATTATACCAGTAAGAGACGCGCACTAAGACCCAGCAGGGAAGACGCTTACCCACAATTCTTCAGCGCAAGAGAGAGAAAAAACATTGGCTCAGTTGGGTCACGTGATGCTTGCCGTCAAAACAATAAACGCATACCTGATGCATGATGCTCGTTTCCAAGTCAAAATTTATTAAAAATCTTTGCTCGTCTTGCGGAACACTCGCAAACCGCGTTACTTGCAATCCGAGGTTTCACTGTATTGAGTTCCACAAATCTAGTGACAAGTGACGTGCCTATAGCATAAGCAAGAGCCTATCATGGAACTGCATTCTTTCAATTCAATTTCTCTTGTCCTTCTTCTCAGGTGATCTCTCACTATCAGTGCAAAGAGCAACGAGATGCTCACCGCTTTGAAAAGATCAGCAATATTATTAAACAGTTTAAACTGAGCTGCAGGTGACCCATTTTATTTTTTTTTATTTTATTTTTTTTTGCAGCTAATAAACAGTGTTGCTTTTGATGCAGAACTGATTTTTTTGTTTGTTTGTTTTTTTGTTTTTTTTGTCTGTAATCCAACAGTAAATTGGCTGCCTCATTCCAGAGCATGGAAGTGCGCAACTCCAACTTTGCTGCTTTCATTGATGTGTTCACCTCCAACACGTACGTTATGGTGATCATGTCCGACCCTTCCATACGTAAGTAAAACTCTGCTGTGCTTATCATGGGTATCTCACTTAATACTCCTGGATGCTTAAATATTTTTTTCCATCACGATCATGCTGGTTGTGGTTGCTGCAATCTGGCATTTTATATTTTGAGTTGAATCTTTCTGTACTTTCTTCTTTTTCTTATTCCATTCCCCCCTTTAATTCCCAATTTTTTTTTGCATCTAGCCTCTGCCGCTACCCTCATCAATATTCGTAATGCCAGGAAGCATTTTGAGAAGCTGGAGAGGGTGGACGGCCCCAAGCACAGCTTGCACATGCGCATGCGTTAGACATCTAAGCCCTTTACTCAGGTAAGGTAATCAGCAAACAGCCAGATTTTCTTTTCCTGTGGGCTTGAGATTAAGAAATCTTTTAGTTTGTGCTCCAGAAACTGTACTTTTCTGTGGATCAGCACATACAGCGATATGAGAGAAACTGGAATACTTTGGTTTCTCAGCTTTTTCAGCTAAAGCAGTGCTCAGACCAAAGGCAAGTAAAATTCTCACACTTTGGAGAAATCACTGAAGAGAAAATGATGCAACACATGAAAACATACCACTGCCAATGATTTCACTTTCTAACAAATTTGTTTAGGGGGGTACATTGACCTGCCACTTCATTATTTTTAGTGTTATGAGACCTTAGAAAAGGGTATCTTTGCCTAAACGGTTCACTTCAGTTAATCTTAAGAAATATTTTAATATTTTGAGATACAAGATTTTTGATTTTTATGAGCTGTAAGCCGTGACCGTGAAATTAAAACAAAACAATATTAAAATAAATTAAGTGTATCCAATCTAGTATAGGAGTTTCACAAAAGGCAATCCTTTTTAATTGTTTTCTAATTTATTGAGATTGACTGTAATTGTTCTAAGTAAACCAAGTCTGTAATTTGTGCTAAATCTGTCCCATCGTACTGTATAACCAGACTTAAGTTTCTTCATTCCTTTTGTTTGCCATATTTAGATCAAGAAGTGGTGCTTTATTGTTTCAGACCTAAAACAAAATCTTTATGGTTATTTCTAAATATAAGAAAGAACAGGGGCCTTATGTTTGATGACGTATTCACCAGTAGCTGGCTTTTCTGCCCTTAAGAGTATTATGCCAGAGAAAACATTTGATTGATCTGTTAGTCACAGCCAATAGTCTAACATTTCAGAAAGGAAATAAAAGAAATATCTTTATAACATCGCAGACACATGTCGCAGAGGGGGCTTATCAGTATGTATGTCTGATCACTTTTTTTTTTTTTTTTCCTTCTTGTGATCCGCTAGAGGGCCTGCGTGCCGGGGAAATGGCGCCCTGGGGAATTCCTCATATCTGCTGACTTCACTGCATCCAGGGTGTTTTTCTAGAGACTCTTGCCATTTTTAGATGAGAAACTTTCTCACACGTTTTCCTTGGAAGACCTGAACTAAGGCGGGTTGGGATTGATGAGGAACTCAGTGTAATCATGAAAATCCTGGAAAATGAGTGGATTATTAAGCCATAAATCATTAAAATTTTAAGTATGATGCACATTTAAATGTCTCTTAAAACTTGATCAGTGCCATACAGTGATCTAAGTTATTTAGCCTCACACAGTGGATCGATTAATTATATCCCTCTTTTTCCCCCTTCTCTTTGAGTTCACTAGTGTTTGCTTTGCACTATACAAGTGCTGCAGCTTGCAACAATATGGTTTGTTCAGAAAGTGTTGTCTGAAGAGAACAGGGCCAGATTCTTGTTCAATGGTCCCTCACTACCTAAAATGGGTTAAAAGATCACATCTCCCCTTTTCTATACATAAGATGTGTGTTATTTCCCTATTTATTATCTTGGTGATGGCATCGCAAATAAAAGCAAGCAAATAAAAACGAAGAAAGTATTACTTTTTTTAAGACATCAGTGTTTTCTTTGTTTTTTCCTCTATCAATTATTTAAAAAATATTTGAAAGTGGGCACGTGTTCAAGTTGCACATCACCTGCTTTTTTTTTGCCCATTCAGGGCACCCTGCTTTATATAGCACTAATGCTTACTAGGCACACCAATACGAACATATGATCAGTAATGCAGGCAAAAATATTATTTTTATTATTTTATAATAATCTAAAATGACATGGGAACGGTTCAGAGTGTCAGATAAATTACATTTACAGCATTTGGCAGACACCCTGAGCTGTTGATGGTTAAGGGCTTTGCTCAAGGGCAGCAGCAACTTGGTAAGACTGGGGTTTAAACCTAGGACTTTACAAGCAATAGCCCAACGCCTTAACCCCTGCCTGTCACATCAAGTATCAGCATGGAGGGAAATTTGCTGTGACTTTAACTGTGGCATGGTTGTTAGTGCTGATTTGAGTGTACGAGAAACTGCTGACATACAATAAAAGCAGTGATCTCCTCTGGTCTTGGAGGACCCACTTGTCTTGCACATAACTGCATTTCCGCCAAGAGCAGATCTCGGATACCACATGTACAGTGTGGTATCAGACCAGCTTGACTGGACAATTGGTCTATCACTGTAGTCTACTGGACAGGCTTGTGTGCTCTATAGTGAACCCAGAAATTTTATTTCCAACAAAGCTTTTTGATTTGATTGTATTTTTCGAGGCCTACAAAAGAAATAATTAGGTTAATTAAATGACGTAGCCCATCCATAGCAAGGGTCGATGTTTTGTGTATGCGATGCTTTTCTGTTTACTATAGTAAAGAGCGATTGAGTTATTATATCCTTCCTGGATGCTCTCACCAATCTGGCCATTTTCCTCTGATCTCAAGGTGTTCCAACCAACTGAACAGATGTCACTCAATTTTTATCCTATACCTTTCTGTGTAAACTACATTTTCTTAATCTGAAAATCCCAAGAGATTTTTGGAAATAATCAAACCAGTCCTTCATCCATGCCACATTAAAAGTCAGAGATTAAAAATGTGAAACTTAACTTGAGCTCTTGACCTGTAGCTGCATGAGTTTATGCATTGTGCTGCTGTCAAATCATAGTACTGATTAAATAGCTGCATGAATGTACAGGTGTTCCTAATAAAGTGGACAGTAATTGAAAGGTTTCTTTCCCCATACAATGCATTTACTGTATTCACTCATTTTCAGTATCTTTTTTATTTTATTTTAATCATGGTGTTTTAAATTGTGTATTTAATTATAATGTAGGAAGTACAACCAAATACGTTTGTGAGAAACCATCATTCAAAACAAGTGAGTATTCACAAGTCCATGGTAAAAAGTGATAACTTTATTTACACTTTTTAAAGTAAAAAAATCAAAAGGTTCAATAAGAAGACTTTAATAATAATAATAATCAGATTTTGCTCTGCCAGGGAAAAGAAATCCAGTGTGACCACATCTTAAGTAATAGCTCATAAATTAGAATGTCCTGGGGCCAAATTCTCACAGAACAAATGTTGTTTGCCCTACTGTAGTTTCAAACATTTACTTGTAAGTTACCATCTGCTGCTCCTGTACACAGTACCAAAAGTGAATGCAGTCACAGCAATTAAAGAAGCAAATAGAAAGCAAAAAGAAGCTTTTTGATCATAGTGACCACATGCTCCTTTTGCGTGACAGTCACATGACCTCTTTAATGTGTTCCGCACTACACACATGAAAATAAGTCACTTTTGTTTTTAAGTCAGTTGCTAAAATCTCATACAGTGTTGTGCAAAAGCCTTAGGGACTAGAATCAATTCATACTGATTTTTCTATTTTATGACTTCTGCATCCGCATCTTTTTCAGTAAAAAAGAAAATTTTAAATAACTTTTAATTGAAATGGGGGAAAAAACAACAGGAAGTGTGATAATCAAATTCTCCAAGGCACTCTGCCACACTTTCCAAGGTGCTTAGACAAACTTAGAAGCCACTGACCATTCACATGGATGCCCAGTCTGGGATGCATTTGGTGACTGGGGACAGTTCCACTTTACCATAAAGATGATCGTGGCCTCGGCTGATGCAGACAGCTGTTCTCTGAGGACTTGTGACTGCGGTCCCTCAGTAGTTCAGGGCTGGAATTTCCCACAGTCTACCTGAGTCTCCAATAATGAACTGGACTCCATATTA
The DNA here is from genome assembly GCA_028565755.1 of Dinotopterus cunningtoni. Classification (NCBI taxonomy): domain Eukaryota; kingdom Metazoa; phylum Chordata; class Actinopteri; order Siluriformes; family Clariidae; genus Dinotopterus; species Dinotopterus cunningtoni. Next base: position 2,355,109 of record JAOTRS010000048.1, on the reverse strand, counting down.
ACTTCTTTTATATTGACATCTTCTGTTATATTGAACTTCCACCTAAATGAGGATGGCTATAATCACCATGGTGGTTTGTAAGATTGAAGGCAAAATGGGAAAGGCATGGCAGAGGATGAGATGGCAAGTTAAATAGCATCACTTTGAGCAAACAATGGAGGACAGGGAAGCTTGACGTGCTATTGTCAATGTGGTTACAAAGAGTCAGACATGACTTGGTGGCCAAATAAAAAAATAAAATGCTGTATGTTATACATTCTTCTACCCAACTGGAACAGCTGTTGACCATTTATGCAGTTATGTAATCATTCAGTCATATGGCAGCAGCACAATGTATAAAGCATTTCACATATAAGTCAAGATCGTTGGAAAATGTTCATATCAAACATCACAGTGAGGTGAAAGTGTGATTGCCGTGATTTTGTTCTGGCTGTTGGCACTTTAAGTGTTGGGTTGATCAGAAGGTGTTGATCTGGGTTTTACACACAACATTCTGTAGAGTTTACACAGATGGTGCAAAAAAAAAAAAACGTACTGTGAGCAGAGAGTCTGCAGGATGAAACGCCTTGTATACAGTTGTGTTAAAAATAATAGCAGTGTGTTAAAAAAAAAAGTGAGTAAAGCTCCATATCCATATAATAACTTGTCATTTAAATCACACAAATGCATTGGACACCCTGCATGTTCTATTCTGAATCACAACATGAAGAAAAGTGTGCTAAATGTATTATTAGTTTACAGAAAGTAAAGAAAAACAAATATTAGTCTGTTTAAAAAAATAGCAGTGTTATCATTCATCTTTACAAAGTGTTGAATTTACAGTTTAAACAAAAATGCTTGAAGTTTAATCTTTCTTGTGCCTCTCTGAACTAATATTTAGTATAACCATGGTTTCTGAGAACTGCTTCATATCTGTGCTGCATGGAGTCAACCAACTTCTGGCACCTTTGAACAGGTATTCTAGCCTAAGAAACAGCATTTTTTTTTTGTCTCAGAAACAGCATTTTTAATGTCAGGCCACAAGTTTTCTATTGGGTTAAGATCTGGGGATTGGGCTGGCCGCTCCATAACGTTAATCTTGTTGGTCTGGAACCAAGATGCTGCTTGCTTAACGGTGTGTTCAGGGTCGTTGTCTTGTTGAAACACCCATTTCAAGGGCACTTCCTCTTCGGCATAAGGCAACGTGACCTCTTTAAGTATTCTGATGTATTCAAATTGATCCATGATCCCTGAATAGGCCCAACGCCATAGTACGAGAAGCATCCCCATATCATGATGTTTGTCCCTCCATGCTTCACTGTCTTCACAGTGTACTGTGGCTTGAATTCAGTGTTTGGGGGTCGCCTGACAAACTATCTGCGGCCTCTAGACCCAAAAAGAACAATTTTGCTTTTATCAGTCCACAAAATATTGCGCCATTTCTCTTTAGGCCAGTCAATGTGTTCCTTGGCGAACTGTAACCTCTTCAGCTCATGTCTTTTTTTTTTAACAATGGGACTTTGCGGGGGCTTCTCGCTAAATCTGAAGACCGATCTCGCTTGGTCTCCATTTTAAAGCATTTGATATCATTTTAGCAGAGCAGCCTATCATTTTCTGCACTTCTTTGTATGTTTTCCCATCTCTAGTCAACTTTTGAATCAAAGTACGCTGTTCTTCTGAAACGAACGAAACGATGTCTGGAACGAACGATTTTATTTTCAGAGAGAAATGCACAGGACAACTTTTTCTGCATTTATCCTTGAATTTTTTTATCCTTGAATTTGTTTGACACCTGTTTTTCACAGAATAATTTATCTCTCTTATGAAACTCCACACTGCTATTATTTTGAACATGCCCCTTTTCAATTAATGATTCAATTACACAGAATCAGGTGCATGCAAGTCATGACTGTTGGGTCTGTTGTTTTTTTATTACTCCACTACACCTACAAGTAAAATATTTACCATGAAGAAATATAATTTCTCCCCAAAACAATTATTCATCTGTTTACTGATGTTGGACTGCTATTATTTTGAACACTACTATATAAGAAACATACAGGTACAGGTGGTCTGGTTAAAGTGAACAGTTTGAACAAATTCCTTGCAATTGTAATGTAACTATTATTATTATTATTATTATTATTATTATTATTAACTGAATAATATGTAACAAAGCCAGAGAAAAACTTGCTGAGCCCACAAGACTTTGCTTCCTAATCATGCCTCTCAGTTCTTGGCTGTAACTTTTAAACAGCCAGTCGCAAACGAATCAACAACCATCTGTATGATTATTTTTCCTGGCCAGAAACCTCTAGGAAAAATCAAACAATCCAAGCAGCTTTCTTTAATTGCATTACATACTAAAGCTCAGAACAAGAGCTCAGTCCAGTGGTGTTACCTAATGTTTTGATCTCTGGAATTCAATTTAAGTGCCAAAATCACATATTTTGCATATGGTAAGGTCATTAGCCTTATCAATTCTTATTAGCGTAACATAAATCTGCAGGCGGGCTTGATGGCATTTTCAGCAATTACACACTGTGGGTGTATAAGGAATCAGTCATCTTTTGGTAAGTGCATGTTTCATCATATGAACTAAAGTTATCAGGAAAAATTATAAAAGCTTTGTTCCCTGTATATTATACACTGAATAAAGGAAGGATATAGGCATGTGCATAATTACAGCCTAATCAAAGAACTGGCTTCCTGGGTTAGTTCCAGATCCACTTCCACCCTGACCAAGATAAGGTAGTTATGTATTCAATACCAAAAGCAAATGTATTTAATACCAGCAATGCTAGACTACTGACATAGTTATCCATACTAATAAAGGTTATCCAGATTTATGGCATGGAAAAGACATCAATATTTCAGGTATCCTTTTTCAAATATTAAATAAATGTAAATGCAATGCATGATATTAGGTCAACATTCTGTAGACTGTTCAGTCTAAAAGCATTCTAATAACAGAAAAATGCATTTTTAAGAGAAAAGATAAAAATTATTTACTACAGCTACTGTTCAGTATAGAACAAATTATACTAAAATATGTGTGTGTGTGTGTGTGTGAGTGAGAGAGAGAGAGACAAAAGAGAAACAGATTTTTGTCTAATGCCAAAAAAACCTTTAAATCCAAGCAGATCTGAAAAATATAAATTCTAAAGAATTGTAAACTAAACTTCATATAAATGATACAAGGATGACTACTTGTAATTTCTTAAGTGTTCAGTTTAAATTTTATTATTTTTTTAAATAGGAGATATGGAAAACCTCCAAACTTTCTTGCGCACACAGCTGCTATGCCACTTCTCTTTGAAGCCAAAGCTGAGCAGTCACTCACTGCATATGATGCAGACACACACACACACAAATGTTTCAACTAAATAACATAGATCCTCTGGACCAGTGGTTCCCAAACTGGGGGTCGCGGAATAATTTCATGGGGTCGCGAGAGGGATTAAAAAATTATGTCTTGTTTTGTGATTATAATACACACTTTTCAGTATTACAAGTAAATGCTATAAATAAATATTTTCTGATTTGTAAAGATAT
>JAOTRS010000048.1:2339458-2349538 GCA_028565755.1 Dinotopterus cunningtoni | reverse complement strand
AATAAAAAAATGATACTGTATATCTATCACAACTTAATTTTAATATCTATATAAATAAAATAAAGATTTTCTGTCTGTACGTCTGTCCAGCCAGAATATGTACGTCTGTCCAGCCAGAATATGTCACAGCATTATGCCAAACCAGCTGGACAGAATTTAATGAAACTTTTGCAGTACTCATATCTGTCTGACATTTTACCTGCACGTGAAAACAAAATTCTGAGTAAAAGCGCTGCTATGTTCTGGATTTAATAATCTACTTTAAAACAAGCAACTAATAAGCTACTTGCTCAATGTAAACCTGCACCATAGATATTAATTAGAAAAACTTAACTGAATATCTTTCATCAGATTGTCTTGTGTACATGTGAAATATATGAATCTCACCTGAATCAGAGACTGTTTGTTTGTTTAGTTGTTTGGTTGTTTGTGTCCTTGGAGTGATACCTGTATATGAACAAAATGCTTTTGGAAAAAAGAGAAATATGATAAAATTTCAAAATTTATAAAAATTATAATAAAATCTTTTATAATCACTCTTTAAAACAATGAAAAATATTGTTACAGTATATAAAATAAATATAATAAATACATTTTTCAAAGTAAATGATAAAATTGACATTTTCAAGAAACGATGCTCTACTGTAAGTGTTCAAAAGTCAAATGTTACAAAACTTTTACTAACTTAACAAGGTTAATAAAAGAAATTTTCAAATTTTTTTTTTTTAATATTCTTGTCTGTTTTCATGAAGATTTCCAGGAATTTGGAAGTAACTGTAGGGTTCAAACTGTTTAATAACTGTTTAATAACTCTTCCCCTGGAACCACCGCTGTATGTCCGAGCCCTGGATGGAATGCTCCTTCCTCCAATTACCCAGCGAACCGTTCCAGTCATGCTGAGGACATAGGGAAATCATTCAGAAGAGATGTAGTTCCTCGTCATGCAAAAAGCTTAATCCCAGCTGGTTCTTGGACGCCCCTGGCTTATCCACCATAATCCACAGATAGATTGTTTGAACAGCGCCATCCTTGGATGGAGCCCCCTCTGCCTGGCCTTGTGCCTCAAGTCTGCACTCTGCCCCCCTCCAGTAGCAACCTCCTCTGAGGAATTTCCTGACCTTTCCGCGGTTCTGCGGTCCCCTCAGGGCAGTGTTTAGAAAGTCTCGGGCTATCCACCCACACCCCCCATCCCACCACCGTCCCTGCGACTGTGCGATTGCCCCCCTACCTGGCACTGCTCCACCCAGGGGATGTCTGTACTCAATCTCCCATCATGAAAGGGGAGCCATGGACAAGTACATCTCCGAATCGCTAGCGGCTGGAATCATCAGACATCTCCGGCTGGGGCTGGCTTCTTCTTCGTGGCCCAGAAGGACAGGTCCCTGCATCTTTGTATTAATTACAGAGGGCTTAACGACATCCATCAAGAATCACTATCCCCTACCCCTGATGTCCACAGCCTTTGACCTCCTGCAGGGGGCCCAAATCCTTGCCAAGTTGGACCTCCGCAGTGCTTACCACCTAGTTAGGATGAGGGTAGGGGATGAGTGGAAAACAGCCTTCAACACCCCATCCAGTCATTACGAGTATCTGCTCATGCCTTTCCGGTTGGCTAACACCCCGGCAGTCTTTCAAGCTTTGGTCAACGACGTCCTTAGGGACTTCATCAATGTATTTGCCTTTATTTATCTGGATGACATTCTCATCTTCTCCTGTTCCTAACAGAACATGGAACATGTTCGCCAGATACTTCAGAGGCTTCTTGAGAACCAGCTCTTTGTCAAAGCTGAGAAATGTCAATTTCATCACAACACAGTTAGGGTTTCATTGTTGCTCCTTCGAAGATCCAGATGGACCCCGCCAAGCTTCGAGCACTTACTGAGCGTTTCTTGGGTTTCACCAATTTTTACAGGAGATTTATCCGTGACTATAGCTCGGTAGCCATGCCACTCACCTCCATGACCTCAGTAAAAAGCCAATTTGCCTGGATGGAAGAAGCAGCCAAGGCATTTCGGGAACTAAAGAGACGATTTACTTCAGCTCCAACAGCCTGATCCTTCCCTTCAGTTCATTGTCGAGGTGGACGCCTCAGATTCTGGAGTAGGGGCGGTACTATCACAAAGATCACCCAAGGACAACAAGCTGCACCCATGCTGTTTTTTCTCTCACCGACTCTTGTCCACTGAAAGGAACTACGGCATAGGTGATTGGGAGATACTGGCAGTAAAACTGGTGTTACAGGAGCGGAGTCACTGGCTAGAGGGGACTGAGACCCTGAAAGGAACTGAGGTGAGTGTTCCTGGTCTGGACTGACCACAAGAACCTGGAGTATCTCATGACAGCCAAGGGCCTTAATTTCCGACAAGCAAGGTGGTCCTTATTCTTTTCTTGTTTTAATTTCTCCCTGTCTTATTGCCCGGGCTCAAAGAACACCAAACCGGACATGCTCTCTCATCAGTTCTCCCCAGTCCAGGATCAAGCATCCGAAGTCACCATTTTGCCCCTCAGTGTCTGGTAGGGCCGGCACTACTGGACGTCGAGTCGCGAGTCCCCAGAAAAACCAACAGGCAAGCTCTTTGTCCCAGAGGCAGAACAACCTTGTGTCCTGGAATGGGGGCATGGCTCGAGGCTGGCCTGCCACCCGAGAGCGGCACCCTTGCCCAGCAATGTTTCTGGTGGCTCACCATGAGTGACAACACCCGCCACTTTGTGAGTGCCTCCGATGTCTGTGCAAGAAATAAACCCAGCAACAAACCAGCAAGGCTTGTTGCTGGTCATCTTAGACCTCTCCCTATCCAGCACAGACTCTGGTTCCACATAGCTCTTGATATTGTCACCGGGCTCCCCGACTCCAAGGGTCACACCTGCGTCCTCATAGTAGTGGACCGTTTTTTCAAGTCGGCTCACTTCGTTCCCCTGTTTAGTCTCCTCACTGCCAAAGAGACTGTGGAACTGCTAATCATCGGACCGTAAACCCCAGTTTGCTGCACAATTCTGCTCTGCCTTCTGTAAATTAATCAGTGCTACGCCCAGTCTATCTTCGGGGTATCATCCACAGACTAATGGCCAGACAAAGCGGGCCAACCATGCTCAGGAAACAGCCATCCAGTGTATGACCTCAAAGGAGCCCCATTCCTGGAGCTGGATGCTCTTGTGGACGAATACGCTTACAACTCCTTGCCCACGTCAGCTACCGGCCTCTCACCTGTCTCGGGTACCAGACTCCCCTGTTCCCCTCTCAGGAGGAGGTGGTCTCGGTCCCTTCTGCTCAAGCCTTTGTTCGTCAATGCCAGAGAACTTGGCTAAACACAAGGTCGAAAATCCGCCAGACCATCTGAGCCTTCAAACGACAAGGCAACCGGTGCCATTCCAGGGCACTACCATATCGAGTGGGCCAAAGGGGCATGTTGTCCGCTTGTAATATCCCCCTCAAGACCATCTTTTGAAAACTGTCCCCCAGGTTCCTTGGCCTGTTTACAATGGTTAAAGTCATCAACCCCTGCACTGTCAGACTTCGTCTTCCCTCCACTATGCGTCGGATAAACCCCCCCTTTCACATCTACCAGATCAAACCTCTGGTCTCTTGCCCACTGAATCCACCTGCCCGCCCAGCTCCTATTAAGTTATCGATGGTGGTGAGGCGTTCACCGTATGCAGATTTTTGAAGGCTCAACAACAAGGCAGAGGCCTCCAGTACATAGTAGATTGGGAGAACTACGGCCCAGAGGATCCATCCCTCATCGATGACTTCCACCAACAACATCCTAATGCGCCAGGCAGCGTCTGTAGGAGGGGAGGTACTGTCACGAGCCAGCCAGATTAAGCCAGCGCTTCTAGACCCTAAACTCCACTCCAGGTTTTTCTCCCTGCAAGCTCACCTGCTTTTTAAGCATTGCAGAGAGAACCATTCAGTGCCACAGTATCTCACTCGTGTGCCTCATGTTTTCCTTTGCCCAGTGTTTTTCTGTGTATTCTAATCTTGTTCTTGACCCTGTCTGGCTCTCGGATTTCTCTTTTGTCTTTGCCCCTTGGTACCTCTGCTACTAATGCATACGACCTTGCATGCTCTCTGGATTTCGAATTTGTACTCACGTTTCTGGATTCGTTTGCTCTCGCTGCTGGACTCGGATTTACAGCGAGTAACGCTAGCGGGATTTCCCCAGTGCTCAACTTTGGGATAGCAGAGATTCCCTCACGTCATAGCCCTGCCTCCGCCCTCGTCACTAGGGGTTTCCTTATTCACTCTTGTCATTCAATCGCTCATACACACACTGCTTCTCTCCTCTGCTCCTGCTGTGCCTGCTTACCAAGGTTTCTGTGAGTTAATAAAGCTCTGAGAAATCCCTATTTTACTGCTATTGGGTTTACTCTCGTTCAGTCAGTCCTGTGACACTACTGTATATCATTTAGTTGCAGCATGAGTGACCAGCTGAGTGGTTCTGCAGTGGCACAGAAAATCCCACTTCATGATATATTTACCATGCTTGAGTAAAACAAAAGCAAAAAAAACAAAAAAAACTTTTCCTGTGCATTGCTGTTATACCACAAAATAAAATCTTCATGGAACATAACTTGGTCTTTTCCATTTTTCCTCATTTCTATCAGTTTTTATGATTTATTCATTTATTTATTTATTTAATCTTCTGTACCGCTTTATCCTGTATTCAGGGACCCGCGGGGCCTGGAGCCTATCCCAGAAGACTTAGGGCACGAGAAAGGGTACATCCTAGACAGGGTGCCAATCCATCATAGGGCACACACACATATACACACTCACACACTCATTCACACAGTATGGGCAATTTGGGAACACCGATTAGCCTAATCTGCAGGTCTTTGGACTGTGGGAGGAAACTCACTGAGAATGGGAAGAACATGCAAATTCCATCGAAACGGACCCTGGAGGTGCTAACAACTACACTACCATGCAGCTAATTTATTTTTTTATTTGTACATTTACTTGGTAAAAGAAATGTGATCTTATGCACAGGGCTGTTTGTGTTCCATATTATCCGTTTGTTTTACCTAAAATCTGAACCTAGGTCAGTGGTTGTGGGAGACCATCTGTTCTGCACATTTTTTGTTTCCCTGCTCTGTCACAAACACTTCATTTCTAAAATGGTTAGTAATTGGCTGATTACTTAAATCAGGTGTGCTGAGAGCTAAAAAAAAAACAATACAATGTGCAGGGCAAGGTGCCCTCTAGGACCAGAGTTAAGAACCACCCACCCAGACAGAACATTTTAGCTTCTAGATTCTTCTAGCTTTTTCTAAATTAATTCTAATATCAAAAGTAGTTGTGGTGAGCAAAATGGCTCTGAATGGGGCATGCAGGTACTTTCCTATAGGATGAGCTATTGTAGTTTTCTTGGAATGATTCACTTAAATTGCTGACCCTATAACATCTGGCATACAAGTTGTATTTTGTAACGATGTGAAATCTTTCTTGGAAGATCTACAGACAGCTGGGTGCGGTGCAAATTAAGTCAATTAACCTTTTTAGTCACATAAAACATTTTTCAAATAACTTAACTTTATAATATATTTTTTTTCAAATATTGAACATGATTAATGTTTGCATACTGTATGAGCACATGGATTTTTCTTCCAGCTACATTAGCTGATAAAGCTATTTAACTATACTGCTTGGCGTAAATAAGTTTGGATTAAATAAACAAATAATTTAGAGGCTTTGATTAGATAATTAATGTGTTTCATCTAACAACAATTCATTTAACCTTAACTGATGCATTTAGTAGCTTCTTATTCTATGAGCAACCATGGTGAAAGACATATCCTGTGGTCATGGAAAAGATGTAATTGTGTTTCAGAAACTGTTGGTCTGTGGGAAGCAAAGAACAGACAAGATTGCAGAAATTACTGAAATTGCATTATTGTTAATTTAAGCATTAAACATTACTAAAATTGCTTTAATATTTGTTCAGAGCCTTAAACATGCATGGATAGTGGTGAACCATCAACCTTGTGGAAGAAATGCGAAAGAATTCTTCTTATCCAAAGGGTTCGCTTACATTATATTGTTTTCAAGGTTGTATATTAATACTGAAATTATGACAGAACAAATGTGGAATTAGTCAACAAAAAGTGATTAATAACACAGAATATGTTAAATATTTTTTAAAGTAGCTGCATTGGCATGTGTGCCCTTTAGCACCCTTGTGGATCAAAGGAAACATGCATATCATTATTCTCTATCAGTTTATAATACTTGAAATCTGGAGTTCTCGTTTTGTTCAACTATTCGTTTGTTCCATGAATTTGAATGTACCTCCATTTGTCTATTCATACCATAAATGAACAAGTTACAGGTTTAAACCTTAAACATTTTATGTGTAGTAGTATGAAGTGTATATTCATGTATCTGCAGCTCTGCCTGTTCAAATTACAAGGTTCTCCTGAGCAGCAATTCCTGGGATGATTACTGGTGGCTACTTATTTTAATAAATTCAGTCATTTGTTAGTGTTGCAGTGCCAGTATCTATTATTGATCTTATAATCTTATTATTGATTTTATATTGTTACATATACAGTACATGCCTGTCCTAAAATTATAGGAATTAACACATCCCTTCACAGTTCTTGAAAGGTTATCCACTAGATTTTGAAATTAACCATGTGGTCAGCCACTGATGTTGGGTGAGGAGGCCTAGCATGCAATCACCATTACTATTCAATCTAATCCAACCTTGGCAAACCTGTTTTTACAGACCTTGTTTTATTTTACTGGACACGACCCAAGCTGCAATTTGGTCAACTGGTTTGTGCATAATGCTTATATTCTGTGTGGAACTGATTGCACTGATCTCAGTCTCTTGGCTCTCAGTTGTAATATTGTTCTCTGCTGCCCAGCAGAATATCTATTGTCAGTTATAAATCTGAGGTGTAGGCAAGTTTGTAGACTGCTGATCTAGAGGAAGGAAATGACTAAAACCAGGGAGCACAACACTAGTCCTGGAAGGTCACACCTGGGTAATTAATGACTTAAGTAATGAATTGAGGTGGGTGTGTCAGGATGTCTTCAGGAAACATTCTGTCATGAGACTGCAGATCTGCAAATCTCTTTTATAATTAACGACAAGGGTTTTGGGAAATATTGACGATTAGAGTACATACATAGAATAGGTAATAAGGCTGTGTAAAGAAAAAGAGTGACTATTGTCGTGCGCCTGTGATAAACATTCCCTAATCACAAGAACAAACAGGGAACATCTACTGGCGAAGGGCAAACCATTAATGGTGTCAAAATCTGTCAAGATCAGTGCAAGAATTACCCAGCACTTACCTTAGAATCAGTCCTTGGAAATGTAGCCCATGTATCCCGTTGTCTCAAAGAACTCACTGATGCTGCACAGTATTTGGGGTACTAGCCTCGCAATGGGAGGTAGTCCTTTTATTGTTTTTATATTGCAATCAAGTACAACTCAAGCAAATTATAGCAATATATGGTTAATAAGGAGAACTATAAGATAAACAACAAGGTTCAAAGGAAGGTAAAATGAACACAAAAACTGGTGAACCCAAAATACGAACAATGCCAAAGAACAACATCGTAGTACAACAGAACTCCTTTTATACCCCCTGTGACTCATGTTGATGAGCTGAACTGCTCTCTTAAATTAAATAGCTCTAAGCAGTTTTAACAAGATCAGCAGAATACATAATATTGCCCTGTGTCTTACAAATTGTCCAAATTTTCTCCGGAGCTGTAGTAACTGCAGACTCTGCGCCTCACAACACCACACAGGTGTAAAGATTATCTTTAATAACAGCAGCTTTGCGTTCCACAGCATCGCTGACATTAACTGAATCTTTTTCCACAGACATTGCAGCAACATCTGAGCACTTCCTCTTGCAAGTGCCCTGCTCAGTTTCGTACGACGCCTTCTTTCCCTTCGAGCTGCACCTTGCCTTGCTCTGATGTCTAGAACATTGTCAGCTTCATACATTACATCTCCTATAGTGAGCTGGGACATATGACAACTTAAAACGTAAGCATTTTCCATGACACTATAAATGTTTTTTAAATACATAATTCACAACAGATTACAATGGCAAAGCAACAGTAGTTCAAACTATTTCATGGACAACACTCAAATTAATAGAGCTCTATTATAAAACTGTTGGAAATAAGTTAGGAACATTTTGTCCCTCTGTTTTTTTTTTGTTTTGTTTGTTTGTTTTGCTGATGTTTATTTCTCTATTTTCTATACTCTATACATGTATAGACAAATAAATACTCTATATAAATAAATTCTGGTACACATAAATAATTTTTATATGCTTGCATATTTTTATTTTGGTCTAATATATACACCTACTTTACTTTGCTAGCCACTGTGCCATATGTCATTACAAGTTAAAAGTTCGGGATAAACTAGTGACTGTATTTATCTGCAGGTATTATACAAAATATGTTTTAAATATCCTATGGTGCATCTTTAATTATTAATATTTAATTACAATATAATGCATTACCCAGCCAAAAAAAAGGTTGTGTGCTCTAATTTTGATTGATTAGCATACATTTGCCATGACATTATGTTGATAAGCTTATGCAGTGTCACAGCATTGTTTTCTGTTCAAAGTTGCATTAATTTCTCTCCAAGATATTTCATTGATGATGGGAGAGTTGAACCACTGCATAATGTCTTCTCCAGCACATCCCAAAGATTCTGAGTGGGGTTAAGGTCTGGACAATATTATGGTGGCCAATCCATGTGTGAAAATTATTTCTTTCACAATTTGAGGCCGATGAATCTTGACCTTGTCATCTTGGAATAAACCCATCCCATCCAGGAAGAAAAAATCCATTGATAAAAAAACATAGCATTCAGTTAATTCAGGTCATCATCTGAAATTATTATTGCATTCCAGGTAAATCTGGACTTATCAGACCACATGACCTTTTTCCAATGCGCCACAATTTATTTTTTATGGTCCCTAACAAATGGAAGCCTTTTTTCAGATTAGCCTAACTGCTAAGTGATTTTCTTAATTCTACACAGCTGTTTAGTCCCAATCCATTGATTCCGTTCTCTTAGCACTGTACGTGTGTGTGAAAGTGCTCTTCCTTTTAACAATTTGATTTCACCAAATGTTTAAGTGATTTCTGATCACAATCATTTAAAAAAGTTTTGACTATACTCCTTCTTTGAAGATGACGGCTCACCACTGTCCAGATGTATTTGACATTTTTTAACCAAACTGTATCAGCAATTTCCATAGTTGTTTCCTTTACTCAAGGCAGACCAATAATTTGACCCTTATAAAACAGAGTAACATCTTTGCCATGACTACAGGATATGTCTTCTGACATGTACTATACAATGGGTGTATAAGAAATGAGAAGCTACTTATTGCATCAGCTACTTATTGCAAGCTGAAACAAATTAATCACTGTAGTAACTATCGACTGGGAGGCTCTTGCTTGGTTAAATCCAGGTGGAGACTTATTTTTGGCCAGGAAGTGTATAAAGCTATTTAAGGCTTTATTTAATATTCTATTTAATATTCAGCTATTTAATATTAAGATAGATTTCTGAAATTTTTCAAACTCACCTGAAGTCTATTAATTAATGAATTAATTTATTTCCAGGCAGTAAAATTTGTATTTACAAAAGTGAATCATGCTATTTGCTATTGCTATTCGAATAGAGTGTTGCATTTATGGGCATGATAAGGTTAACTTTCGATTAGTTTTTATAATATTTAATGAAAATCATGCTGACTACTGAAGCAACAGCTTTGGAGTAGCCTCACATGACCCCTCTGTCCTCACATCAGGACATCACATCCCCTCCCCCCACTTTATTATGTGTACAGTATATCTTTGTAAGCTGTAGAATTGAGAATTACTCTATTGCTGAACATTGTCCTGTTTAACCTCCTCAGACTATGATTTTAATGAGTACATTGTATTTTCTCTGCATTGTTTCTCTTCATTAGCACCTAATAAGTATGAAACTAATTCATGTCTTTAAACGGGAAGAAATTGAGCAAAAGAACTATATATTCTACTAGAAGATAAAAAGTGCATATACTTATTTATACAAATCCTTT
>JAOTRS010000048.1:2321250-2332221 GCA_028565755.1 Dinotopterus cunningtoni | reverse complement strand
CCCTGCGATGGATTGGCACCCTGTCCAGGGTGTACCCTGCCTCGTGCCCTAAGTCTCCTGGGATAGCCTCCAGGCCCACTGTGACCCTAAATACAGGATAAAGTGGTATAGATGATGAGTGAGTAAGGTATTAATTTCAACTTTGGAGGATATGAAGAATAATAATGTTCCTAATGTAATTCTTTAATCTGTCTGAGGTAACATACATAGGATGTTTAAAAAACATTATTTTTCTCCTCAGCTTCTAGCAGAAGACTGGCCATTTGGTGTGTACATCTGCAAGCTCACGCCGTTTATTCAGAAGGCCTCCGTGGGCATCACAGTTCTTAGCCTGTGTGCCCTCAGTATTGACAGGTTAGTAAGAAAAGGCCCAGAAATATATATACTGTATAAGGGCTTGTGACATTTTGTTCTTTTTAAATATTTTACTTGACTTATAAAATGCAAATAGCAGATTGTACCTCCAACACAAATGGTAGTAATACTAAATAGTGATACTAAGAAGTAATAATAATAATAATGTACTTTCAATTATAAATACTGAGACATATTGCACAGTAAGTAACTTAAAGGACAAATATGGTGAAGATCAAAAGAAACAAAGTGCTCAATTTTACCTCGAATTTAAAACAAACAACTTCTGACGCTTAAATCATCACAGTATCAATCTTGTGTATTTATGTATTTATTCAGGCAACTATCCAATCATGTTGCACCAGCACAATCCATAAAATCATACAGAGACAGGTAAAAAGTTTTAGCTAATGTAATATTAGCATGTTGAAAGAATGTAATGTAATCCTGGAATGTAACATGGTTGTTGGTGCCAGATAGGCTGATAAAATAATTTTAAAAAATGTGGATCTAGTATTTTTCATACACGTTAATCTCAAGAACAATCAGACAGTTCACTGGATTTAACTCTGGACAGCAGAAGATGGCTAATTAAAATGTCCAGGAAATAAAATGTGTTGTATTTTTCCAGTCTTTAGCTGCATAGTTTCATAGCATCAGACTCATCATGTTCTTGGTTTAGAGAAGTGGAACTCAATGCTGACTTCTGCTGTTGTAGCCCGTCTACCTTATAGTTTGATCTGCATAAGTTCCTTTTCTGCTCAGCATGTTTGCAAAGAGAGGTTATTTGAATTACCAACACCCTCCTGTCGGCTGCAGCCACTTTGGCTGGCCTATGTCACCACAGAACTGGCATTCACTGAATACTTTTTGTTGTTTTTTGTGCCCGGCTGTGTAAACTTTGGATGTTGTATGCGAAAATTCCAGGAGTAGTTTCTCAAATAACCAAACCAGCAAACATTTTTTGAACATTCTGATGTTTAATGTAAACATTAACTGAAGCACTTGACCTGTATCAAGAGCTGAAGTTGGAGCAGTGTGTGGTGGGTATATAAAATGTCACAATGAAAAGAATTCTTTCAGCAAATATTTAATTACATTTTATTTGTATAGCGTTTTTTAAACAATTGTCATTGTTGCAAACAATGTTGGGGGACGTTACTTACGTAACTAATTACATTACAAAATTACTGTCTTTAAAAAGTAATCAGTTATCGCAATCGCATAGTTAAACCGCATAGGTGAGATAGGGGTATAACAGCAGGAATAACAGAGGGGGCAGGGCTTGTAGGACGACTTTCACACACACACAATAACAGGTTGGGAATGACTGCTGTCTGGCTCACAGATTACATAAATTGTCTGAATAACAATTACATTTTTGAAAAAATAACTAAATAACTGAGTACTTAAATGGCGGACCTAACGTGTTGGATTACTCGTTACATCAAAAAAGTAATCAAAGTACTCTAACGCGTTACTTGGTAACGCGTTACACCCAACACTGGTCGCAAAGCAGCTTTACACAATCAAAATTATGGAAGTTTGTATGAAATATGAATGTTTATGAATAAAAAATGATAAGATCAAATACTTTGATCAAATACTTTGATCAAAGATCAAGTTGTATTAAATCATACATTGCTATCTGATCAGATATCACGCTGTGACCTCATGGAGCCGAGTGAAAGGGATGGGCATTCCGTTATGGAAAGCTGTGGAAGTAACACTCATCTGGCTACTGTCAGTGATCCTAGCAGTTCCTGAGGCTTTGGCCTTTGACATAATGGACATGTTTTACAGAGGCAAGAAACTGCGGGTGTGCTTGCTTCATCCTGTACAGACCACAGAGTTTCTGAAGGTAATACTACATTCCCTGTATTCAAACACAGATAAGACTTGATATATTCAACCACAATTTCTGTCATGAACAGATTCTAATGATATCTTTTTTTTGTCTGTATTCAATTGCATTAATTATCTTCTGACACCTACAGTATTCCTCTAACAAGGAATCTAAAACATAAGTGCTTCAAATGCCCTAAATATTTAGATTTTTTTTTCTCTCTCAAAGTTTTATCAGGATATAAAGGACTGGTGGCTGTTTGGCTTTTACTTCTGTTTACCACTGGCTTGCACTGGTGTCTTCTACACCCTTATGTCATGTGAGATGCTGAAAAGGAAGAAAGGAATGCGCATTGCCCTTAACGATCATATAAAGCAGGTATTACCACATTTGAGTCCTTTGAAATGTAATAAGAAATGCTAAATTTAGCCACCCATATTTTCATGTGATTTATTTATGCTTGTGTATTGTCCATTCTTCAGCGGCGGGAAGTGGCTAAAACTGTATTCTGCCTCGTGGTAATTTTTGCTCTCTGCTGGCTACCTCTCCACCTCAGCCGCATACTGAAAAAGACTGTCTACAATCTGAATGATCCCAACCGCTGTGAGCTCCTAAGGTAGTGACTTTCAACATTACTTGATCTTCTATGAGCTTACAGCCCAAATTTAGCCATGAATGGTACAGCTGAAAACTTGAATGATCAGTTAATAGTGTGCCATCAGCAGGCCATCTTCAGTGCAGTCCCAAAGCTTACTTCCTGTTCCCCTGTCTATGTTGCCAGCTTCCTTCTTGTGATGGACTATATCGGCATCAATATGGCTTCCCTCAATTCATGCATCAACCCTGTGGCTCTCTACTTTGTCAGTCAGAAGTTCAAAAATTGTTTTAAGGTATGGAAATGATCCTTGCATTGCATTTCACATGCATGAGCAGGTCATTAATCGCTAATTCTCTCTATTGCTTCTAATCTCTTAGTCCTGCCTTTGCTGTTGGTGCCAGAGGAATTCTCCAGCCATCGAGCAAGGCTCAGGAGTCCGCTGGAAAGGGTCAAGTCATGGTAATGGTCTTGACCGGTCCAGCTCACGGTCTAGTCAGAAGTACAGCTCCTCATAAATACTTCATCATACCTAAGGTTCCTGGGCTTTGCAACCAGGTTTGGCCTCGGTACCACAAAATCAATTCCCATCATACGTGAGGGCTCAAACTGCCATTTATTTTCATGAGACTTCCACATTAAAACTATGGACCAGGACAATTGAGCAGAGTCATCAAATCACTTCTGTTCAAGAAGACTCCCAGCACAAAGAACACATAGAACACATTTACATGGTAATTCACAGACTGGATGAGTCTTATAAGTTATCTTAGTCACTTCTGGCCCATACAGGCTGGATCCTGGAGGTCTAAATATAGTATTGCCACTGGATGGCTCCAATTTTGGGGCTTTAGGGGCCCATGATGAGACTGAAACTGCACTGGAGTGAGAGTAAAGCACTATGAGTTTCTGGTGTCCATTTTTACTTTAGACAGAACTTAAGAACTTCCATACAACAAAAGGAATGATTCATGCTTGTACTTTGCCAACTTGTAGCAGTGTGTAATACACTATTGGTAAATATGATGTGTATTGTGTAAGCTTTATAATAGTAATTTAGAAGGTTATAGCATAGATCTGTAATGAACCTGACTTGATGCAGTGATAACCTGCATTAAAATGTAATCTACTTGCCACTCTTATTGATTTGCCTACTACTAATGGAAATGTGTAAACTACTAGATATAAGCAAGGTACATCTTTCCATGTTCTTTCATACCTGGGAGTCCAGTAAAATTATAAAAAGTGACTGCCACAATTTCATTATGAATAAAAATTCATTATGATGAATATTAATAGTAATATATTATGGAGCATTTTTATATATAACTGAACTCTGATGATGCCTCCTGACATAGACATGGTGGCAAAGAAGAAAGATAATCATGCTTAGATTGCTTCTTCACATCTTCCAATGGTTCTAGTTTCTGTAAATGTTTATTCCACTCATCCCACTACAACCATTCATTCAAAACTGAAGATACACTGGTTATATATGCAGCTTAAATTTGTTCTTTTGTAAAAAAAGATATGTACATCTACAGCAATTTGTGAGACACTTGCTGAAAAGAAGTCAGAGTAAGACACAAAACTCACCCAGTTTAAAAGCCAAATCTCTGGACATGAAATGAAGCGGCATGAGAAATGCTCGTGTGCTTTTAGTAGCAGTTACTTTCATTTGTGTCAACTTTATGTGAACTTTGACCTGTGAATTCATGGACCTTTATGTTTACATTTATGATGTTACCGCTACAGTCTTTTCAAAATAACATGCTATAAAACTGCCTGTAAC
The DNA here is from genome assembly GCA_028565755.1 of Dinotopterus cunningtoni. Taxonomy (NCBI): domain Eukaryota; kingdom Metazoa; phylum Chordata; class Actinopteri; order Siluriformes; family Clariidae; genus Dinotopterus; species Dinotopterus cunningtoni. The sequence continues at coordinate 2,327,634 of JAOTRS010000048.1, read as the reverse complement.
CCGAGTAAGAGAAAGAAAAATAAATTTACTGTAGACAAATAGGAGAAAATTTGGTTGTGCATTTCGGTAATGACAGAGTGCAGCGTGATTGTGATGTCCATTGCAATAAATATACTCAATTAGTATACAGGCTACTATATACTTCATTATCTTCATTAGTTTATTTTATTTTTCAAAATATAAGGTGTGTATATAATTTTTTTTAATTCCATACTTCTTATTTAATGTTTCCATATCAGCACTGTTACAACTACTAATACTAGTCTGAATTAACTTGACACTTATGGCTTCATAGATCAACTGTTCTATTTTTTTTCCAAAATATTTGATATATTTTATTTTATCCATTGTGTACATTTTCATTCCTCATGGAAGGATTTTATTTTTAATTATTAACAATGCTTTTATATTATACCAGCTTATTATCATTTATTCTGCAATAAAAGATCTCACACAACGTTGCCAGTGCTGTGGTTTGTTTGGAAGAGCATGCTGTAAGAACCTGGTCATCACTGAACATACACCTGGAATTTGTGTGAATAAATCCTCAAAGTTAAGTCAAATACATGAGCAATACTCCTTTCAAAAGGAGTGGGTTTCCAGGCTTTCTACAAATATCAGTCCAGCATCAGATGCAGCGTTGGCAATTTTCTTTGTCTGGATTATTCCATGGCCTCTCCTTGCTGTTCTCTGAAGTCTTTCACTTTTGCCTGTTGAATCAAGCATTAGCAGAATTAATGAAAATGTTTGACACCAAAACCATTTACCTCACCTCATTAACAAACATACACTCACAGACATTGCACAGAGTTAAATCAATTTAGATTTTAATAAGTATATGGAAAATGAATTTATCCATAATTATTCATTAACCCCCCCCAGATCATAACACTGCCATTAGAGGTTTGTGCAATGGCCACTATGCATGATGGGTGCATTGCTTCATGTGCTTCCCTTCTTACCCTGATGTACCATCACTCTGAAATAGGCTAAATCTGGACTCATCAGATCACATTACTTTTTTCGAATGCTCCAAAGTCCAATCTTTATGCTCACTAACAAAGTGAAGCACTTTTTCCCCCCAATGAGCCTCACCATTGAGTCTGAATACTTTGAGCTATTATCCCTTTGTAGATGTAGAAATACTTTTACTTTCACTATTAAACTATTTGTGACTTTTTTTCCACTGACTCTAACAAAGGTCAACACTATCCTTACAGGTAATTAAGAACACAGACAGTTAGTGACCCAAGTCCAGTGTTTATGTTTTTTTTGGTTGATTCAGGCCAATAATTTGACTCCTCTGAAACAGCGACTGATGTTTTGGCCAGGCAATATAGTAAGTACATTAATATGGACAATAGTAATAGCAAACAAAGTGTATAGGTCATGCAGCAGCAAAATGTCTGCCTTACTCTTAGGACACTAAACGTTCAAATGCTTCAGAAAGAGCCCAGAAAAAATAACTGGCTTTGTCCTCTGGATGGGAGAGATGTGTTCCCTCTTGTCAGACAGCACGAAACTAACCAATCACGGGTTCCTGTGTGCTGATGTATGTTCAGACATGTGTAAATGTTAGTGCCCCCTACTTTTAATTATATGTCCTTTTGCGAAGAAACATAATAAAAATCATCTGATCGTAGAGGGTCTTAGTATTAGGCAAATACAACCTCAGATGAACTTCTTTCACCAAGCCAATATATGGCTGACAAAAACGAAGTCAAAATGAAGAAAACATGCTGTGCAATACTAAGTACCCCCTTACTGCTTCCACAGGATTCAAGAGGGTAAGCTGCAGCTCTATAAAAATAATAGTTTTAACTGGTGTGCTTTGGGTCATTGTCCTATTGCACGACCTAATTTCAACCAAGCTTTAACTGTCAGACAGGTGGCCTCACCTCGATTTTTAACAAATATGGAACTGGGCATTAAGTAGTTTTGCCAGTTTGTGGGTCTGAAGCATTCAGGTTTGTGTTAAAGCAAAGCCAAGATGGAAAGACAAACAATACTTTAGAGAAGCAATTGCTGCTGCACATCAATCTGAGAAGAGTTATAAAATCATTTCTAAACAATATGAAGTTTATCATTTTACAGTGAAAAAGATTATTCACAAGTGTAAAGCATTCACTACAATTGCCAGTCTTTCCAGGAGTGGGTATCCCATCACAATGCTCAGAAAACAAAACAAAACAAAAAAAACCAAGAGCTACATGTTAGACTGTACAGGCCTTACTGAGCATGTTGCATGTTAAAGTCCATGACCACACAATTCAAAGAAGCCTGCATGGTTTATTTGGAAGATTTGCCAGGAGAAAGCTCCTTTTGTCTAAAAATCAGTTGGAAGCACAACTGTGCTGAACAAAGCTTCTGGAGCAATGTCCTATAGACAATGACACAAAAGTGCAGGTGTTTGGACTTAATGCCCAGTTCCATATTTGTCAAAAATAGAGGTAAGGGACCTGTCTGACAGTTAAAGCTTGGTTAAAATTGGGTCGTGCAACAGGACAATGACCCAAAGCACACCAGTAAATCTACAACAGAATGGGTAAAATATAAAAAACTCAAGGTTTTGGAATGGCCTAGTCAAAGTCTAGACCTTAACCCAATTGAAATGCTGCGACAGCGAATGGCCAAAAACCTAAATAAACTGAAGCAATGTTGTAAAGAAAAATGGGGCAAAATTCTTCCACAATATGTGAGAGACTGATAACGTTATACAGAAAACGATTACTTCAAGTTATTGTTGCTAAAGGTGGAATCATTGAAACATGGGGGTACGTAATATTTCCCAGGATTTTTTTTCTTCTTTTTTTAATAAATAATGGCATGTTGGAAAAAAGGTTATGTTGTTCATCTTATGTTGTATTTGACTGATACCCACTATGATCAGATGAATTTGATCATATTTTTACACAAAAACACAATTAAAAGAGAGAAATATGAACTTTTACACATGACTGTACGTGGAAGATGACAGAAAGCACAAGTTAGAAATGAAGTTTCCAATTGTGGGAAATGTCAAATATCAAAATGGAGGCCCAATCCAAATCCCATCCACAGAGGCTCTACTCCATAACCATCACCACCAAGAGGAACCTCTGGCAATGTCCTGGTGCTAGACACCACAACACACCACAGAGGCCTTATGGAGTCAGACGGCACAAGGGGAACCCAAAACCTGGGTTTTAACGTGGTTAGTGGTTTTAACGTGGTGCCTGATAGGTATGTGTGTTCATGTATATACATATACTGTACAGTACTGTGCAAATGTTTTCGGCAGGTGTGAAAAGTTCTGTAAAAACAATGCTTTCAAAAACAGCAGGGTTAATAGTTCATTTTTATCAATTAATACTGGAACATTAAAATAAAAAGGAAATAAACAGAAGAGAAATTTAAATCAAATCAGTATCTGGTGTGACCACCCTTTGCTGTCAAAACCAGAAATGCCATCTGTTCTTCTAGGTACACTTGCACACAGTTTTTGAAGGAACTTGGCAGGTAGATTGCACCATACATCTTTGAGAATTAACCACACATGATCTGTGGATGTGGGCTGACTGAAATTCGTGTCTCTATGGAAATTCAGATGGACTCGAGTATTCTGAGATCAGGGCTCTCTGGGATCAAACCGTCCCTGATGGTATTGCATTATGGATAAATATCTGCTTGTATTTCTCAGCCTTGAGGACACCATTAATCCTGACCAAATCTCCAACTCCATTTACAGAAATGCCTCCAACATTCTTCGCAGTTGCCTGCAGACACTCATTATTGTACTGCTCTCCAGCAATTGCAAAATGCCTCCTGCTACAGCCAAATATTTTAAACTTTTACTCATCAGTACAGAGAACCTGCTGTAATTTTTCTGCATGTTTTCATGCATAGTTGAGTTGCTTAGCCATGTTTCAGGCCATTGGTTCTCATTGGTTTTCCCACTTCTTTTGCTGATTGCCCCGCTGGACATTTGGACACACAGATGAAGTAAGCATGATGTGATCCGTTGACGGTTTCATCCGCTGCATTAAGTTTCCTTGGCCGACCACTTTATCTACGGTCCTTCACGAAACATCAGTCTGCTTTGACTGAGTTTGGCTGTTCCTTAGCCAGTTTTAAGTCTCCTACACAGCTGTTTCTCTTTCAGTTAATGAATGTATTTCAGCCTATATATGTAATTGATGATCATTAGCACCTGATTGGTATAATTGGTTAATCACACAACTGATGCTAATCCTACAAAATGCTGGATTTTGAAGCCAAAGGGTAGTCACGCCAAATATTGGTCTTGATTTAGATTTCTGTTCGCTCACTTTGAATTTGCACAGTACTGTATATACAAATACATATACACATATATACACAGCATGTGGATGCCTGACCATTACACCCACACAGATTGCTGAACATCCAGGGGGGCGCGGGGCATTGAAAAACATTTTAAGAGGATCCAGAACTACTTGTAATTATCATTTAAACTTAAACGTCATGCCAATATTATCCTATTATCTAAATGAGAGACTTTTGTGTCCAAGAATGATAATAGTTTAGTGAGAATTGTGCACACTAAATACTCTAAAAATAAAGACACCCCCACGGATATCCAGAACAGGGACAATCTTTCGGGTAATCCAAAAACTACACCTCCAGTTCCAAAAAAGAACCTAAAGGACCAGCTGTGTTTGCAATTTGCTAATACTAACAGGAAACCCAGGAAAAGAGGTTGAGGGGTTTATCTGGGTGTTAGCAGGTGGCAGAGAGTTGAGGAAGAGGTGTGATGTGAGTGTGTGTTTGGGTTCAGCCTTACCTCGAATGTTTGCAGGACATGTTTAGAGACATTAGTGAGGTCATTCAAGCCCTTGCGCAGGGGTTCGGTCGCTGGAAGATCTCCTGGGAAAATTAAGGAAAAATATAGACAATGAAAACAGACAGGAGGCCAAGTAACAACAAAAAAAGTGTATTTGTATATGTGAAAAAAACTAATTATCTTGTTACAATGGCAACTGTCAATGGGTGGAGTATATTGGACAGCACATTGGACCGACTCCATTTGTTGTTAACCTTTTTCTTTAAAAAAAAAAAAAAAATCCTATTCCATTTGTTTTAAACTTTTTCTTTTTTGTGTCGTGCTGTTTTGTTTTGTCATTTGTTTTGTTCTGGAAGCTCTGTCACTAAAACAAATTCCTTGTACGTGCAAGCGTACTTGGCAATAAAACTCTTTCTGATTCTGATGCACAATCTTCTCTCAATGTTGATGTGAAGAAGGAGGAATGGGTGATTGTGATGGCTAGATGACTGGATTAGAGCTATTTTACATTTTCTCACAATAAAGAAAATATTTTTTAAAATTGAGAAAAACTGGTCACTAGCACCTTATAGTAATGCTTTTTTAAAAAAAAATTTGTTGTTGAGTCTTGTGTGTAGTTTAAATCAGTGACAACTCAGTGTAATGTGTTTTAAAAAAAGATAAAATAAAGAATTTCCTACAGTTGTTGTGTGAAACTTTAGTATTAAAACTGATCCTAACTGATTCCAACTGTTTTAGAATATAACATAATATAATATCATGTCCACAAAATTAGAACAGAATTGATTCTTTGCATGCTGTTTCACAACAGCTTGTATGAAGGCATTTGTGTAGAAGTGGCAGAGCTCCTCCCCAGCACGTACACACAAACTACCAGACTCCAATTAGCTCCTGGGCCAAAAAATGATGGGGTAAAAGTAAAAAAGAAATAAATACAAGTCTTGTCATGGGTTTTAGGTTGTTAAGCCAAGAGTAGTGACAATGCATTAACTGACCCTGCTGATATGCCTTATTGAATTCTGCTTGTGGCAAATGAAATTGAATAAAAACTTTCAGTGCATTTTACAGCAGGAATTTTAGGTGTGTTTTGTATGTGTTTTTGTAAGTCAGTAACGCTGTGGTCTGGGACACGCAACACACAGATGTCTGGAACAAAGAAAAAATATCCCTTTCTAGAACCCTGCCCCAGTGCATCTGAAGAGAAGCTTTTGTTCTGTGTCTAACCTCATTAAGAACTAAGACTAATCGAATTAACATGAAATAAGCTTCTCACGCTAAAGAAAGTTGAACTTAAGGAGTGTGAGACATTTCTTAGAACCTCAAAACAGGTCACTCGTACGGAATATGATAACCTATATAACACAGGGCACATTTTTTAGAAAATTTCCAAAAAAGTCCAAATCTCACCTCGTGTCTGTATGCGGAAGTTGATTTTGCTCTCGGATGGATGTGTAATGCTGTAGCCACAGAACTCTACTTCAGGACTGTGGGGGGGGGGGGGGGGGGGGGAAAAAAACAAACACACAACAAAGTTACATCAACCTGTTGGGAAAAACGGTTTTTTTAAAAAATTATTACTTAAT
>JAOTRS010000048.1:2310491-2321150 GCA_028565755.1 Dinotopterus cunningtoni | reverse complement strand
AATATTTATTTGATAAAAAATATTGTTAAATATTTTAGAAAAGTCTATTTAAAATTCATTCTTCTTCCCAAAGTGAAAGAAACACACTTTAAAATATTAAATGACGTATACCCTTCCAATAAATTGCTACATTTGAAATTTTATTTTTAAAATATGCCTTGTCATCTACTGTATGTAAACACTCATCTGAGGATACAGAACATATATATTTTTTGTAATTATTCTCTTTCTTTTCGGAAAGCATTGCAGGACTGGCTGGTAGAGAAGGGTGTGGTAGATGATAATTTCACTCTCACTTTACAAAATGTTATTTACGGGACAACCAAAGAGTGCTCTGTTTTGTGAGATTTGATTAATAAAAATGATTTTATTGGCAAAATACTGCATTCATATTTTAAATCTCCTCCTTTGTTTATTATACTTAAAAATGACATACAATGTTTCTCAGATGCCCTTAGTAAAATTAAAATGAAATGTTTGATATTTTATATGGATTTATTATAGTTCTACTGTGCTGAGGCTGTTTTTCTCTGTTTTGTATATAAATAATGCCATTTTGTTGTGTATTTATCGACACACATTGCTCATCAAATTAATATTTATTAACAGTTTCGAAAATATTTGAAATACTCTATTAGTCTTTTAACAATATTTTGCATAAAAGTTTACATAAGGCATTCCAGACTAAACATTTCTGATTTATAAAAATTATGACGGATTTTCTTCATACTCACATACATACTTTAATTATTCATTAGCATTTGCATTTAGTGATGCCCATAAAAGTCCAAATTCACAGATCTGATTGAAGTGGAGAAAAAGAGAACCTTCACAAAAAAAAGAAGAGGAAATAATTTTTGGTTGCTGTCCCTGCCAATAAAAATACTTAACAACATACTATGACCTGAAAAGCTAAAATCTGGAGCTGAATTACAGAAAAGTTTAATTTGAGATATTGACTTAATGTGAATATTTTTCTCATGTTGCATTAATTAGTTTTTAAATGCTGTAATTGGCGGATATTTTATTAATTCATTTGTTTTACAAAATATTGATTTCATTTGGGTCTGCAAATGACTTGCATAAACTATTTCAACTGGAAAGTGTAACCTGTATATAGAAGTGCAGTAGTGCACTAAAATATGATTTGAAGCCAATTAGCCAACAATTACATTAGTTATTTTTCTTAGGCCTAGTTTTACAAAAACTCAAGAGCATAACTAGACATAAACGTTCTTCTCAATATACAGGATTTTCATAAATACCAAATTTTATGTGTAAATGTCCCTTTGAGCAGTTTAAATAAATCTGTTTAGGTTGCTAAATGAAGCCCAATGTTCTGATCAAATTACACTTTCAGACTACTAACGATGCTGATGAGGACATGAGGCAGGGATCACCCTGGTTGGGGTGCCAATCTATTGCAGGCATCACACACACACACACACACACACACACACACACACACACACACACACACACACACACACACAGGTTCATTCAAATATCCGCCAGATCATAAATGATTAATAATGCCTTTTTAGTTCCTTTACAGCAAGTGATCAAGACACTTATCAGTATAGAGGGTGATATATTATCTGATGAAGCTGTATGAGCTTGTATATAATTTCTTATTTGCAGAAATCTAAAGAAATGTCTATGAGGGAGGTTAAATAATAAATGAATAATTACATAGTAATGATGTGTTATAGTAATAATAATAATTATATAATACAATTATATTATATTGTTGTTTATTACAACAACAACAACAACAACAACAACAACAACAACAACAAAATAACAACAACAATGATCTGGCCCAAGCACCTGCTATCACTGGGAACAGTGGATTTAAAGGATAGACATCAACATCATTATGAAACAATATATAAGGACATTATTAGCCACTTTTCATTCTAATGGCAGCAGAGTCCAACCTGTGTGTTTTTTGAGCATGTTTAAAAGCATCACACTATGATGTCGCTTAATGTGATGTGACTCAGGAAGTTATTAGCCACTTTTCGGCAAGTTTAAGACATCGTCATAGCTGAACCTTTTGGGTTATGAAAATTCTCTTTACAAATTTGCATCCTTGCGATCACATTGGCCCGAATTGGTGGCAATCATATAAATCCCCTAAGAGGAGTATATCAAATTTCATTTGAAAATAACTAGGGTTAGTTAAGTAGAGTCTATGGCATGCACAGCCAATGTTGTTCAGCTCAATGAGATCTAAATGTGTACATGGTTTCGTAGGTATGCATGTCTCTATGCAGCAAAATCTCATATGTTGGCCCCGACCCATGCCCGGGTCCCAGCTGCTCAGGCGTCCTAATAACAGCAGGTTAATCGATATGCACATTTTTAAGCATGTTACGACCACAAAAAGGCCCAGGATGCTTGAAAGAAAAATCCTTAGAAGAACAAAAGGGCCATTTACACACTATGACGAGATAAAGATAATGTAATAGTGCTTGGGCCCTAATCATACTAAAAACAACAACCAAACGTCGCGGTCCAGGGACGCTGCTCCGCTGAAGAAAACGTCATTTCCGGCTTGCGGCGTTGAGGAAGTGACTGGAACCTGTGGAAGGAACTTTCAGCAGCTTTTAAGCCTTTTAATGTTTACATCGAAAATAAATCCTAGAAGCCTTGGTTAAACCTCTGTCAGGTATGTTTATATCAAATATTAGTTCCGATATGCTTATAGCATCATTATAAATTGCACGTCTATCCAGCAGGAGAGATTTGCATCGATTTGTTTGCTTTCGCTTCCAGAATGCTACATGTTATGCTAATAGCTAAATACCTATGTCAGTCGAGTTCTTTTTTCTCACCCGTTTTCCGTTAAACCCGCCTCGTTTAATTGGATTGGATGATGGTTCATAATAATAGCAGATTTGCTGAATCTGTAAGAGGATGGCGTAGTAGCCAATCCAGACTGGAAGTTGACAGCCAGTCATTGTACACGAGGCGGGGTTTGTCGGAATACGGGGGTGAAATAAGTCGTGCTTGTTGGAGTGAGTCAGTTTGAAAGCTAGATGTACGCGGTGATTGATCAGTTCATAGAGAGTTCTAGTAAAAGAGGAATGAGACATCGTTGCTTTACAGGAAGCTGCACGGTTTTGTTTCAGTAGCTAACACTGCTTGCCAGGCTGGTTGAGGAATCGGGGGATTTTCCACAGGTAACGTTAACACATAAACTGATCTGGTGTCAGCAATGATGTGATTATTATTCTCTCTGTAATGCTCAAAGTATACAGTTTGTTCTTTGCTGTGAACAAATGGACCAAAAATAACAGGTCTTAATCTCATCTAATTTAACCAGCTATGTGCATTTTGCTCACTCACTAAGTATGTCTTTTATTGACGTAGCAGAGGAGTGAACTAGTCAAATATTACCTCTCGATCTTGCAGGATGTGTCTCTGACAGACGCGTGACTGACGTGTTGGTTTGACGTGTTGCCTCCCTTTATGTCACAGATTTTATACAGTGCTAGTGCTGCTGTGTAAAGCTTAAAGCCCAGAGCATTTTAGCCATTTTTGTTTTTTCTTTTTAATAAACATACCATGCTTCTGTTTTAAGGATTAAATCCTTGCCTTTTCCTCAACCTTTGGTCACTGTCTTTTTTTTTTTATCAATAACTCTGTTTACATGGACAGTATTTCTTCAATCTAATTAAAATCATTCTGATCAATGATTCCAACATAACTCTTTACATGGACACTGATTCAGTAAGATGTGTGCCCAAGTGCACAAAAACTATGAAACAACCTCTTGTGGCGTTGGATGGAAAAAATTTTGTCTGGCCATGAGTTCCTAGGGGCATTTTTCACATTAGGCATGATTGATTTGTACCATGCCTAGGAACACTAACCCTAGCCTAAAGGCCTACTTTCACGCTACGCCTAATATTATCAATGGTCCAGAAAACTGGACCAAGAGTAGCAATCTTGTGTGCTTTCTTACTTTACCAGCTATGTAAAGACCTATGGCTGTGTATGTCAGAGGATGAGATTGGCGAGTTCTATCTAGACAAGGAGATTTCGGAGGAGACCGACAGCACTGATGACGTTACGTCTATACAGTGATCTGCTTTCGTTCTAAGGTACGATTGGCTTCCATATCTGATTTGATCTGTGCCCAAGTACGCTGTACCCTGCCTGAGACCTCCTCTACAAGCAGACTTAGGACTGGTTCCCGAGTGTAAAACGTTTGTGTTCTCACTGAGGAAAATGAACCAGACTTTGGGTCAAGTGTCCGGAAATGATCCCAGGGCCCCTAATGTGAAAGCACCCTAATGTGTGGCCATGAGCTACTATATAGTGGCCACAACATTTTCATAGTGTTTGGCTTTTTGTAAACTGATGCCAAATTTAAATTGATTTCGTTTATAACCATTAAGGTCGATGTATGATTACTCACCAATCATCCTGTTACATCTGCTACATGAATAATCCCATTAGCACACGTTCTTAAGTTATGACCACAACATATTATCTTGTTCCCAAGCCTTAGTAAGTTGTAGCCAGAGAATGTTTCCTCTCCCAGTTTCACAAGAGGGGCTCAGACTTTTGACACTTCAAAGTGTTTTAGGCTGCTATGAGGTGTTTTTTTAATCTGTTGGAAATATAACAAATATAATATATAAGCATATTTTTCCTCCAATGTTAAATTTGGGTTGGGCTTTTAATCTTTTCCACAAATCCTGCCTTCTGTGTTGAGACTCGTTACAAGAATTCAGTCTCATCTATGACTAGTTGAGCTTCACTGCATGTGAAACAAAAAATAACCAGATAATCATCTAATCGTTGTGTTTACATGGACCCCAATTTTCAACGAGTGATCAGAACAGTTGGAATAAAACTGCCTCGTGTAAACACGTCATGAGAACAGTCTGACCTGATTTATAATGACTTTGTGCATTTAAAAAACACATATATTTTGATTACATGCTTTGAGAAAATATAAATGGATTTTGAAGTATCTAGTAAGAATGATTTCAGTCAGATTGAAGAAACATCATCCATGTGAACATAGCTGGAGCTTTAGAGGTGCTGCTGAATCTGCTGCCAACTTTTCAAATCTAGTCTCTAAACAAAAAGGAAAAGAGTTCATTTCTCTCTCTACTGCTGCTATATAGTCACTTCACGCTTGCTAAGTCTCATATTACAAACAACTTGAATGGAACACGACTGCTGTCAGCGTTGTGCTTGAATAGCCCGGTTTCTATTAGCCAGATCAAATATGGTGGTGTTTTGTTTTTTAATTTATTGATATATATATTTTTTTTACACAGTTTTGCAAATTCCAGTACCATGGACGTTTTTTTCATGTTTAGGGATCAGGTTAGTTTCTGTAATGTCTTCTGTTATTGCAGCTGTAAACAGCTGTTTCCTCACTTTCTTCAAGTTTAAAGGACAAAATGCGCAACACATTATTAAGAAACATGAAAGTGTAAAGTCCTCAGTCCTTAAGTTGTTCCCATGACACAAATCTTTCTGACCGTTAGAAAGCATTGACGCTCAAGACGCCTTCGACAAACACATTCTTAAGAACGACTTCATCATCTCATGGGTTCTTCAACACTAATTTTTGTTTTTAGCCTTTGATTATTTAGCTCATGCATTATTTAAGTTCCTGTAAAAGATCTAATACTTTAGAAACCACAACATATTATTGTTATTATTATTTTAATTGCCACATCAATATCCGGTAACGCTGTGATTTGATTACTGTCGGCGCTACTGTAAGTGCTGATGGATGTTGGTTGGTCTTCAACATATTGTCACCTTTTTTTTATCAGTTGATGTCAAGGATTAATCAATAATTGATTAATCATGTTTAAGAATTTAAAATAGTATTTACTATAATGTTTATTTTGGGTAATAATGCTTGCATATCTATTAACTTGTCCACCCCAAGAGGGGTGTTCTTGCAGTTCAAAGGTTGAAAGTATTGAAGATAAAGCCGTTGTGTGTCACATACTCATTGCAGCAGGGTGAGATTCTTTTTTTTTCACATATCACAGCTTGTTAGGATCTGGAGTCAGAGCGCACAGCCAGACATTATACTGCACCTTTGGAGCAGACAGGATTACCACCAACCTTCTGTTCAGAATCGCAGAGCCCCAATCTACTGAGCTACCACTGCCTCGGTGAGTGTTGATCTGGAAAAGAAACAGCCAGTCAGACTTTGCCTTGTCAGGCTGTGCAATGTTAAGCAAGCAGTGTTGCCAGATCGGGCACGTTTTTTTTTTATGATTTTCGCTAGAAAAAGTGGTTTTGGACTAGTAATAAATATTAGGCTAATTTTAGTAAAAGAATTTATGTGCTTAAGTAGTTAAAGTGCAGTATGAGTTCTAGTACTGATTTTATTATTCGTTTCAGCACTACTTAGCCTTTTTTTTACGTTATGATCTGGCAGCCCTGGAGTACAGAGCAAGTTTGCACAAGATAAAGTTCAATATAAAGTTTTGATAATTTATGTGTGCCTAAAATATGTAAGGGTGAAACAGTATTTTGCACTATGATGGTAAAATTGTACAATTAATCCACAGTTCAAATGCATGCTGAACCGTGCGAGGAGATCTGTACAGATCACATATTAACTCCAGTCTGTTACATCACTAATATTTATCATTTAAAAAAATATATTTTGTTTGTTTAAATGTTTATGTTTATTTGTCTCACATAACCAATTTGTTGGGATTGTGCATTTATAAAAATGTGTATCTTGCTATTAGAGCTGCACTATTCTTGCTAAAATATGAATCGGGATTCTTTAACATGGGAACTGAGATCATGATGTTGTCACACAAACCTCTATTTTTCAATTAAAACATTTATTGCACTCAAAAAAGTGCCCTCTTTTCCATACTTAGGTAAATAACTTGAAAGCTGTTGAACATTAACTGAATATTAACAGTTATAAATAAAATAATTAGTAAATAGCAGAGCTCCTTTTTGGACTCTCAGCCAAACAATACTCTACAGTACTTTATCATCGCATGCACTAGTTTATACCATTATTATTTTTATGAGCATCAGGTACATTTCTTAGAGTTTTTTAGGTAGTCTGAAATTAAAGACATAGTTTACAGCAATCAAGTTATTGTTGATGAGTGAAGTAAATGCAGTGGATGCCAGCTGCCAAAAAAAAAAAAAGATCAAGAAGGGCGTACTGATCGCACATGCTCTGCAGAGAAGCTCAGTTTTGCATGGTAAATCGGCTCTTCTATAAAAAAAAAAAAAAAACATGGAACATGAAACAAGCAGCACAGATCTGAACATGAAATAAGCAGCACAGATCTGTGCCAGCAACAGAACATTCGCCAGTAACAGATTAAAAAAAAAAAGCTTATACAGAAGTATACTGGTGTGTCGACGGGGAAGGCTTCAGACATCAAAGTGTGCACTTGGGTTTTCCTATATGTCATGTAGAACAAAAGTTATTATTACTTTTAAATGCACAAATTTTACTGCTACTATAATGATGTCGCAAAATTGTAGAACAAAATGCACAGACACAACTGAAAAAACCATAAGAACATTTGATCGTATGAATTTTAATAATCCTAAGCCCTATATTAATGCAAAAGAAATGATTGAAATTGCTCTGGGCTTGGGGGGCTATGTGCTCTGACAAACAGTGCCATCTTTGTACACCAAAGAGTGTTTAGTTCTTTGTACTAAAATGACGCTGGTGAAGTCAACTGCTCTGACCTCTCTTACTTTGTTTTTGTCCACTAAGTTAACTTCTAGTAAGTTTAACCTTTAATTTTGCTTCAGTTAGGTATGACAGATCTTTAAGCATTTCACTGCATATTATATCTGTATGGTTATGTAAGTGACAGATAAAATGTTATTATTATTATTATTTTAACTTCATATAAGTCTTTACATCTGGATAGATGGCGGGGGTTTGGTATGTTGGAAATTAATATAAATATCAAATAAATCAAAATATTGTGTTAAACCACAAATACATATGAATTTTATTTTATGTAGTAGACGACGCTTTCGCTGGCTACCATCGCAAGTTTATTTCAGAGCTGTGGGAAACACTAAGTATATTCATATGCATTTAAAAAAAAATTTATGTCTAACATTGATAGTTGGGATTCCAAGCTGCCAGTCATGTGTCTACCGTGGGACAGTTATATTTTTATTTAAATATCAATTGTATTACCTTCACCATATTCAACAAAGGTGTGCAACAGATCTTCTAGTTGTAGCTCTGTTGTAAAATAAACTGAGTCTTCTTTTTATAAGTCATGCATGGATAGAAAATGCCACTGCCTGCATAAATATTAATTTTATCAATTTTCTTTGAGCAGAAACACAATTAAAGTTCTTTTAAAGAACTTTACCAACAAAGAATATTTTCCACAACCATTGTGACAGATGTCAGTGTTGTAATCAAATCAGTGTAGCAACACTAAACTGGTGTCTACTTTGTGTGGGAGTACACTGAGCTCATTATAACCTCATTGTAACTGCTCTACTGCAGCAAACTGATGACCTCCGTTGTCATTTTTCACTTTCCAGCTCTGTGCTATGGCGATCCTTTTCGCTGTCGTAGCTCGTGGAACCACCATACTTGCCAAACATGCCTGGTGTGGAGGGAACTTTCTTGAGGTGACAGAACAGATTTTGGCAAAGATTCCATCAGAAAACAACAAATTAACCTACTCGCATGGCATGTAAGGAAACATGAAGCATTCTTTCAGGTTCTGTTAAATGAGCATTTTAAAAAAGGAAATAAATAATCTTAACTCATGACTTTATCGCTCTTGTTTTCAGCTATCTTTTCCACTACATTTGTCATGACCGAATTATCTATTTATGCATTACAGATGACGTGAGTATTAGTTCCTTATTTGCTGAAATTCCACAGTTGCACAGGTCTTTTTCCACAGCACTAAGTACTGGAAATGTCGCAACACAGGTTGGAACAATTTCCTGGTGCACTTTGTATCAACTTTGTGTGTAAAAAAAAACAAAGAACTCAAATTTTTCTCCGGATTGTTTTTTTGCATTATTTGCATGAGCGCCCATATAGTTCAACGAGATCCTGTCCCTGATTATTCTCATTTAGTGTAAGGTAAAGTACACAGAGGGCTTTTAAGCATGCTGTGCAATAAATCTTCCATCTGCTGAAGCTTTTTTTTGTATAGTTTATGGCTGTGCACAGATGTACTGACCTGTCCTCTGTTTATACGCCAGCATTTCTTTTGTCATTTTTTAATTAGTTTTGTGTTGCCTGCAACAGCATGGGTGCAACATAGGAATCACTATGTCACACCGGTGTCTGTCATCGTCACAATTTTTTTACTCACAACTCTGACTACATTAATGGAAATTTCACCAAGCCTTTATTAGGAAGCATATATGTGCACTAGCTATTTCATTTTCTAATAAATAAGATATTTATTTCTCTAGGGGATAAATTTCTTTTGTTTGTTTTTAGGAAAGCGGGTCAAATTTTCTATCCACAACTCCTCCTAAAGCATTCATGGGAATTTAACCAAATTTGCACAGTACCTTTTGCAGGAGGCATAAATGTGTGCTATTCTATTTTAGAGATACATATAAAGATATATATATATGAATAGTTAGTGTCTGTTTTTGAGTGTGCAGTGGAAAAACGCCATGGCTCTCTGTTAAACTATTACATCAACTTGATTTCAGGTGAAAGTGATTGTGATGACATTAACGACAGTTCTATGGATTTGTGTGCAGGACTTCGAGAGGTCGCGCGCATTCAGTTTCCTTAATGAAGTCAAGAAACGGTTCCAGACCACATATGGCTCTCGGGCTCAGACCGCTTTACCCTATGCCATGAACAGCGAGTTCTCCAGCACTCTTGCTGCACAAATGGTATGACATAATGACATTTTTCATAAAATCTTCCTCACCCAAGCTACCCGTTTTATCTGCTCTTCACTGCAGGAGCACTATAAATGTACATGTTCATTTGCATAGATTTCGCGCGCACACACATACACACTAAAATCATTTTTTAAGGATTGTTTTTTCCTAGCACAGAATCACTATAAAAGGTGTTTCTGAAAGTGTTAACTACAGTTAGTCCTGGTGTTGCATGTGCACATAAAAAAGCTGCTACGGACTATATGTCACCACAAAATTATTATTAGTAGTATTTTTTTGTTGTTGTTGTTGTTGTTTTAATGCTAAGGCTAATCAGGGTGTCCTTAGCTTTAGATATGTTTCTGAATCCTGCACTCTTCACTACTAACTACAAACTCCTCAAACCTTGTTGTGATTTTTTAGGCTGGACTAAGTCAGTCAGTGTGTTTGCATGCACAGTTAAGCAATGCTATGGATAGAGACCGACTAGGCCCTGTATTTGGAATATAGTCCTTGTCCCTTTATACAAGCATTGATTTATTAACCAAAGTATGTGTCTCTGCTACGATAGGTGGCGATATGCCCTTTTTCAGCTTATTGAACTACATTTACGTTTAGGCATTTTGCAGGTGCTCTTATCCAGACATTGAAAGATTCTTACACTGGGTTACCAGTACCTCATTTCCACTACACTGGTGCTGGTGCCGGTGCCAGGTGCCGGTTCTGGTGCTCGGCCGGTGCTGGACTGGGAACCACCGAGAACCGGCCCGCATTTACACTAGA
>JAOTRS010000048.1:2208917-2223126 GCA_028565755.1 Dinotopterus cunningtoni | reverse complement strand
CCATTTTTTTTTAAACAAACCCAACATTTCCAACACTGCACAATTGGGAAGCAGTTGCATTCCTGGACTTTGCGACAGAGGTCTGCATGTTCCCAGTGTTTAGACTTAGATTTATATATTAAATCTTGTAACATGTGTGGAACAGCCAATAAGACTTCAAGAGGAAATCCAAAATTCAGGATCAAGCATCCATTTATTGTATGGGAAGGCACTTTAACAATGCTTTTATAAATAAATAAAAAATGTGACCAGTTACATATATACACTGATCAGCCATATAATTAACACCACCAATAGGTGAACTGAACCACATGATCATCAACTATACATCAGCAAACTGGTGACAGGTCATGGGCATCCAAGGATCACACTTGTCTGCAGGGATCAAAGGCCAGCTCGCCCGATCCCATCCCACAACAAAGTCAATGCATCACCAATCACTGTAAAAAGTCAATGCTGGACATGACAGAAAAGCATCAGAACACCCAAAGCACAGAAAGGATCCACTGGCAACATCCTAATGACAAACACCACAACACACCACCAGAGGCCCTGAAGGGCCAGAGGTGCCACATAGGGAATCTAAGACCTAGGTGGTTTTAATGTTATTCCTGATGTAAATGTGTATAGTGAAACTTCCGCAAGACGAGAAAAGATTTTTAATAAATTTTGACTTGAAGTCTTGGTTTACGAGTACCGAGTATCTTTTGACACGCATGCGCTTCTTGTTTTGACGCCGAGCGTCACGTAATTACAACTGAGCCAATGGTTTTTCTCTCTCTTGCGCTGCGGAATTGTGGGTAATCGTCTCCCCTGCTAGGTCTTAGTGCGCGTCTCCCACTGGTATAATTAACATCGGTGCACGCGTGTACTGTTTACTATAGTATAACACTGTGACCACGTGTGTGTGTGTAAAACATATTTTATTTTGTGTCTGTATGCATGAGTGTACAGCGTGCGTGTAAAGCAAAAGAAATTCTCATTAGAGAGGTTAAAGATCCATTTTCTCCCTCTCTGTTGTTATGTGTATGCGCACGTAATTTGACACCGTGCCCCCCTCACACAAACTTTCGCCTTTACACCCCCCCATTTCCACCCCCTTTTGGCTTCACACACACACACACACACACACACACACACACAGGTGCAGGTTCATTTGTTTGTTTTACTTTACAGCAGTGATTCTGTTAGTATGCGCTCACGCGAGTGTCATTAGCGATGTTCCTTGCTAATTTTTCCAACAAAACAGTCTTTTCATTAATGTGTGTGTGTGTGTGTGTGTATGTGTGTGTGTGTGTGTGTGTGTGTATGAAATAGGAAAAAGAAAGGAGAAAGGTTTACAAATAAAAAAAGGAGAAAGGTTTACTGTGTAAGATGAGAAAGGGGAGGCTGATTCCGCCTCTTACTTCACACACATACACAAACACACACACATAGACACACACATACACACAGAGCCTGCGCGCATAAATGGAAACACTTATATGTCGGGATTTATTTTTATGTTTTTTAAAGGTAAAGTGCAGGTTCATTTAGTTTATTTTTACTTTATATTTTGTGTTAATTATTTTTATGTATTTAGTTTTTTGGGCTGTGAAACAAATGATTTGACTTTCCATTATTTCTTATGGTAAATTTTGATTTGATTTACAAGTGTTTTGGGGATTAAAATGTAATGAAAAGATGAATCACCCAGATTTCCTAACTTTCATCTTTAAATGTTAGAGGGAATAAATGTTTTTAAAAGTGGTCAGTAATGGAAGAGTTTCCAGATAAACCCATAATGGAGGCTGTTCTGGTTTAATAAACAGAAGTAAAGTGAGAATTAAAGTGTCCAGAGGAACTGTGTTAGATTCTCCAAGATACAGAAAAAAACCTTACAGCTGGTTTCTGTATAAAACTGTACAACAGTGAACCTGAGAGAAGTTTAGGATTAAAGTCAGAGTTACAACAAACACTGATTTACTTTATTATTGTTTAGTGTAAATTAGCCTTCATGTAGAAACTTAATTTATTTAATTGATTTTGAAAACATGTACACAGTACTGTACAGACTATTATATCTCAGTAAAAAAAATCTCAACCTGAGTCTTTAAAACATAGTTTTTCACCTGTATAAGGATTTTTTTAAACTTAAATTCTTTAAGCAAACCATAAGTAAATACCTAAACTCCCAGAACTTTTAATTGGATTTAGACTTTAAATTATTTTTTCCTTTTTGATTGCTTTCTTTGTACCAGATAACAAGCAGAAAGAGTCTTTAAAAGCATGTTTTGTAAATAAACACTAATGTAAATATTTTATAACACAAACTCTTATTATAACTCAGTAATTGTTCTAATCAGGTATTTCACATGTATATTATTCTCAGTGTGTTTAATGTCATGACTGTAGATGTAAATACAGTAAAATAAAGAGTTTCTCTATGAGAAGAGAGAGAGCTGATAAACAGTGTGTCGTACCGTAAAGAGCTCAGTGCCGCCTCCAGCTCAGACCATGACGAGGTTCCTTTAAATCACATCCCTGGGAGGACACTGCTGTAGAAATGGTCAACAATTAGCATTGTTCTGTAGCAGAAAATCAGGTCTCTGGAATGTTTGAAGCGGTTTATCAACATGACTTTCATTCTTTCTCTACACTGAGAGAGCGCTGACCGCCTGCGCTCTTCAACATGGTGGAGAGGAAGCGCACAGTTTTATATCCCACCTCTATACAGGGCGGCGTGAACACCGTGACGAAGACGTGACGATGTGACTGACGCTTTCGAGCTTATTTCCATGGACCAGCCCAAATCCTTCACACACTGAACACACTCGACATTAGCCATGGAGAAGCACAGAGTCGTACCTGTGTAGAAACTTCCAGAAGGTGAACGAGCTCTCTTTCAGAAGCCTGAGTGTAAAACCAGGAAGATGTTTCACCATCAGACAGGAAGTGTCCTGGACATTTTAATGGACCTGTTTCAGTTCCAGACATTCTGAATGTAAAGATGGACTTACAGGTTAAAAACTTTATATAATGAGTGTTAAAGCTCTGAGTTCAGAACAGATGAGGAAACTCAGAGTCCTGCTGATATTTCCATAAGTTTGCTTAGTGGATCATGTGAGGGATAAAACTGGCATTCAGTATAAAACAATGGCTCATTCACTTCTCCTTTCTCACATTTAACACATTCATAATGGAGGGAGTTTTATATCACTTCATGATTTATCTTTAAAATGAAAAATGTTTTAGTTTCAGAAAATGTTACAGTAACACAGTAAACAGAGTGTAAACAGGTACAGTAGGTACAGAACATCACTACATTCACTACAAGTTACAGGTCACAAGCACTGATTTATGTGTTTATACCTTTTCTGTAGACATTAAATGCAACTATAAACTGATAAAGTTTAAGACATGGTGGATTAAAACACTAAAGATTGTAGGAAAATAATCAACTTTAATTTAATACTCGCTTGCCTCTCCACTCTTCGCTACACACTTTGGGTTATACTCTTGGGGTATATGTCTGCCTAATGTAGTTCTGTAATCTGGGGCGTGTTTACTGTGACATTCCAATACCAGGTGTGTATAAAAAAAAAAATAGTGTGTTCACAATAAGAGGAATTATATGTAGGAAAATTAAACTCATATGTTGGTCACCTAATCAAAAACCTAACAAATTTCACATTATCAATAAAACTTTACTGAGTCAGTGAATAGTTGTTGAATGTTTAGATTAATTTAATTAAATTGCTGTTTAAATTGTTTAAAAAGTTTAAATACAGAATTTTACTATTTAAACTGAACACAGGATTGATCTACAATTTAAAGAAATTAAATTTAAAGAAATTTTAAATTTACTTTTACGTTTACATTTAGGTATTTGTCAGACGCTCTTATCCAGAGCAACTTAGCAAAGTGCATTGAAGTTTCCGTCATTAGATAGATCATTACATTTGCTCACTAGATTGCTAACTAATACCAACAGTCACACAATGTTGGTAAGTGTAAGGGTTAACCCCTAGAGGGCGCCAAAGCGCTCTTAGTCTGGTTTGCGTTATGTTTTATGTTTGTAGTTTTGTTTTAGTTGGACTTCAAGGCCCAGATTGCACCTCGGTCAGGTGACGTAAGCATTCACCTGAACCGAGGAAAGGTAATTAAGTTTATTATAAATAGCCTGACTGAAGCTCAGTCAGGCGTCTAGCTTTTGTTGTTGTTGTAATTACTATTATGATTTATGTCGGTGTGGTTTTCGTTAAAGGTTAAAGCTTCAAACGTGCTCAGAGAAAAGAGCTTAGGTTTTGCTTTGTGTTTTAACTTGTCAATAAAAACCTTTATTGAAACGCCAGCTCGCCTCCTGCAAATATGCCACGAACACACACACGCCGATTGAGGAATCATGACAACGTCATTCGTCCTAGGAAGAACGACGTTGTGGATATCTGGAATGGTCATTGTTGATAGGAGGAATGCCATTGTGGATATCTGAAATTTTCATTTTGCCTAGGAAGAACTGAATTACGGATATCTGTAATACATATCCAGACTTGCCATTAAATGTTAAAACGGCTTGCCATATGCACCTCCAAAATCTTGGTTCGATTCGTCGCTCAGGTCTGTGTGTGTGGAGTTTGCATGGTCTTGGTGGGTTTCCATGTAGGGTTTCCTCCTACAATAAAAAGACATGTAAATTAGGTGTGTGTATGTCCTGCGATGAATTAGTGCCTAAATTTCCTGGGATAGGCTCCAGGCCCCCATGACAGTATATACAGGATTAAGCAGTATAGATGATGAGTGAGTGAGTAATTTTCATGCAGTTAATGGTTCAAAGCATTTTTTTCTCCAACTATTTATTTAATCGAAGATTTTAATTTAAAAAAGATCACTGAGTGATTAATTGACTAATTAACTAACCTACGTCCACATTCTGTTTGTATCCATTTGTATACATTATTATCATCATCATCATCTCTTCCATATCTTTTCTTTCTATTTTCTCATTTTACACTCATACACAAACACTCATGAAGTTGACTGCATTGATGAAGATTATTCATTCAACTCTAATATACTGCACGTTGTTTGCCACCTGCAACCTTTCTGGGTTGTGCATCCAGCGCTGGCAAATAAAGACACCTGTATGTATAAGAATGTGCACCATAAATTTAGCATTTGTTGCACAAAATTGCAATCAACTAAGCGATGTCTAATATATTTACACATCTGATTTGAAGTCCTTGAAGAAGCAGTCGCTTGTGACTCCTCAAATCAAAGATGTATGTATAGTGAATTCTGCAAATAGAAGATTTCTTATACCACTTGTCCAGCCACTACAGTGCCATGAGCAATGTTTTTTTACATTCAGTGGGTTACAGGTGATAAGCAGAACATAAAAGAGCAAAATGACATGGCATCAACACACACAAAAAAGTGGAACATTCCTAGGAACAATATATTCTTATTATTATTATTATTATTATTATTATCATAGTTATTGTACTGCAGATTCCGAAGACAGAGCTTATCTCTTAATGAATGCTTGATTCAATAAGAGTTAAGGCTGTAAATACAGTTCAGTGTTACAAGAAATATATATATATATAAACATCCAGATAGCTTCATTGTGCACTTCTCTGGTGATGGCCTAAATATACAAAATAAAGAGGCCATTTCCCCCTTTAGCACAAAACTTTTCAGGAGGTCTAATGCACTTGCTGCAGATGAGGAAGTGATTGAAAGGACAGAAGAAGAATTGCTTGTAGACATCCCTGTTCTACCAGCTACCCTAAGGTTGCACTAGTTGGTCACTCTTGTTGACTGGACTCCCTGAGAACATTTGGCAAAGTGAGGATGTCAGGAAGATGGTGCACCCTGCTCTGTATATAGGAGTAATGTTAGCAACTGAAAAAAACTCACTGAAGAGTGAAATGCATTCACAGGATGGGCATCACCACATTTTGTGGCTTCTCAGAGAAAATATCCTCTGGCACCCATTTGACGATGTGATTTCTCTCAGTCTTGCCCAATGCCTCCCCATTTTATAAGTTGCATGGCTTATATTATACTGTGTTTCTTATCCTACATTAAAATACACATAATGGGGAATATTACTAATATAAATATTGTCTCTGTTTAACACAGATTTACCCAGATTTTAACTCTGTTATTCAGTCATTTTTGCAACCTTCCTAAATGAAAGACTATTTTAGCAAAAATACTGGTAACGTCTATGTGGAAAAAAGAGTCTTTAGTTAAAATGATTAGTACCACCATGGCAGATAAGGACTTTCAATTCACTCACCCAGTGTGACATATCCAATTCACTTTGTCATGGGCTTCCTTTTCTTTTATAATCCTGGTCTGGTTGTTTCTATTTTGCTCATGTGTTCCAGTTTATGCTGTTTGTACATTGCATGACAATTGTCTGTTTTTATCTTATGAATTTGATCCTGCTGCAAGTTTCACTTGCATTTGTGTTTATATATGCTTTCAGAAATGTTAATTGTTTATTTGGAAATGCTTAAATATGGGTATTTTATGCAGAAAAATAATTTTTTCAATTGATACAGGCTTTTTTGTGCTGTTTATACATATTCCTAAATATTGGTAAGAGGGTTGGAAAAAAATACTGCGAGAAAACACTCATGTAGGCTAGTATCTGATTTGATTGCTTAAAGTGGGAAAATAATTTTTTTTTAGGTTTAGCAATTTCTTTTATTAATATTTTGATGATAATTTGATTAATAACATTCATGCAGAGTACCATTTGATCTTATTGGACTAATAATTATGGTTTTGTTATTAGGGAAGTATTGGTACACAATGCCTTAGGGCTGACTAACCAAGACTTGTTGTACAGTACTTTACTTTTGGAATCCTCTATTTTCAATTGTGCTTAGGCACATTATTTTTCTACTCTAAATATGAGAAGGTTATATTTTAATTAGATGTAGGTATTTCACTTCATATGCATATTCGCCATTCCTCTATATCTGCTAAACCTGATTCTTCCTCATGTCCTACTCCACACTATACAGTAACTCATCCACACTGTTATATCAATGTACAGAAATACGGAGGAATATGAGGATAATTTATCATCATTTATGAATGATGGAAACTGAGTTGCCCTGCGATGGATTGGCACCCATCCAGGGTGTATCCCTCCTCGTGCCCTAAGTCTCCAAGATAAAGCGGTATAGACGAAGAATGTGAGAGAGTGAGAGTAACTGAGTTTTTAAAATCTTCCAAGCAGGACACCTTTTTTGCTACCATGTCTTACCTTCACATCATTACATATATAACTTTTTAAAAACCTGAAAAGCTTCTTCACTTTGGAACAATTTCGTGGACAAGAATAAAAAAAACAAAACTGTATGGCTATCAAGATTTTCTACATTTTACATTCATTGCAAAAATATGAACACAAGTGTTAAGAATATTCAGATGTGTTTTATTTAATATGAAAACTTATTTTATCTAATTTCTTTCTCCTCCAGCAATTCACCAACGACAGAAATGCAGCAAAATCCTACAGACAGCAATGGAAATCATGATGTCTCACAGCCAAATATATCTTTCCAAAGTTATATGCATGGTGGAATGTCCAGCCTTATCTGCACCTTTGTCACATTCCCCGTGTACAAAACTGTGTTTCGCCAGCAGTTGCACAGCACACTTATCCGTGAGGCGGTCGCGCAACTGTATAAAGAAGGGCTTCTGAAACTTTACCGTGGAGTAGTGCCACCCTTGCTGATGAAGACTCTTCAGGGAACCATCCTCTTTGGCCTTCAGAATACCCTCCTGCAGCAGTTATCCCCTTGTGCTGAATTATATTTTCCCAGGGCATTGCTTCCCTCCATGGCCGGGCTCGGGACAGGGGTAGTGGAGAGTTTGTTTTTTACTCCCTTTGAGCGCGTACAGTGTATTCTACAAAACAGTGGCAATGACCACAGCCTTCCCACTCTCCGCAAAATTGTAGGCCGGATGTCATCTGAAACATTAGCGAATGGGTGGTACAGAGCTTTTTTACCCACTCTCGCTCGTAACGCATTAGGGAGCAGTCTTTACTTTGGCCTGAAGGATCCATTGTCCGGATGGTTACATGAGCAAGAATATTCTCCCATAGTCTCATCTTTCATCTCAGGGATGATCAGCTCCTTTGTGATCAGCTTGCCCTTGTATCCACTGTCGGTGTTGGTGGCTAACATGCAGGCGCAGGTTGGTGGAAACAATCTAGGAATGAGGGCCAGCTGGCAGCAGCTGTGGCATAAACGACAGAGAAGTCTGAAATTGCTGTACCGTGGAGGATTGCTGGTTATCCTGCGCTCCTGCATCTCCTGGGGCATCACCACGGCCATATATGACCAACTGATGAAGCGCTCAGGCTGAGGAACACTATCAGCACATATCCTTCACTGAAAAGTGGATTTATTGAATCTATGAAAACGTTTGAGGCAACGTTTTCCGTTTTTTTATGATTTCCTTGCTAACAAAGCCTGAATGTTACTGATTAGTGTAGACTCTAAATATGTAAACTCTACAAACAAGCCGGTGTTCGGTTCAGCTCGGTTCGTTCAGTTGTCTGCCGAAAATGCATCGTATGCCAAGACTTGCCTCAGCATACGATGCATTTTCGGCAGACGACTGAACGAAAAATTTTAGTTTTTAAGTTGAAAATTTAGGAGGTAAGGCATTTGTATGCTGAGGTACCACTGTACCATTTAACTCACACTCAATCATCTCCTATACCGCTTTATCCTATATTCAGGGTCGCGGGACCTGGAGACTATCCTAGGAGGCTTAGGATAGAGGCAGGGTACACCCTGGACAGGGTGCCAATCCATTGCAGGGCACACACACATACACACACTCATACCCATTCACACACTACGGGCAATTTGGGAATGCCAATTAGCCTAACCTGCATATCTTTGGACTGTGGGAGGAAACCGGAGTAGCCGGAGGAAACCCACCAAGCACAGGGGGGAACATGCAAACTCCACGCACACAGAGACGGGAATCGAGCCTGGCCGGGAATCGAACCCAGACCCTGGAGGTGCAAGACGACAGAGCTAACCACTACACCACCGTACCGCCTGTACCATTTAAATTAGTGAAAAAAATAGTAACATACTTTTCTTCTTCATGTGATATAATTTTGAAGTAGAAAAGTATTTCTGTACATGTGACTTGTGGAATATTTCTTAAACATAAAGGTTTAAATTAATTCACATAAATGTAGTTAGTGCAGTAGTGCTGCTTTCTAAACGCTGTGGAGAAGTTTTACTATTATTTTTCAAACTTATTATTCATTTTGTGCACATGTGGTCTCTTAACTTGTATTGAAAATGTTTTGAAAATATAAAACCCATGTTTTATATATAGGCGGCACGGTGATGTAGTGGTTAGTGTTTATTTTTCCGATAAAACAGTGTTTCCGTTGTGTGCACGTGCGTGTGTGAAAAGAGTGGAGGAAGGGTAACGGTGTAAGACAAGAAGGGGGAGATGGGAGCTTACTTTAGATTCACACACACACACATACATAGCGCCTGCACGCACAAACAGAAACACTTATCTGTCTGAATTTATTTGTACTTTTTTTTAAATGTAAAGTGCAGGTTTGAGTTTCCATTATTTCTTATGGGAAAATTAAATTTGGTTTACGAGCGTTTTGGAATACGAGCCCGCTTCCAAGGTTCCACTGTGCTCCGGTTTCCTCCCACAGTCCAAAGACATGCTAATTAGGCTAATTGGTGTTCCCAAATTGCCCGTAGTATGCCCTGTGATGGATTGGCACCCTGTCCAGGGTGTACCCTGCCTCGTGTCCTAAGCCTCCTGGAATAGGCTCTAGGCCCCGCGCAACCCTGAATAAAGGATAAAGCGGTAAAGACAGTGAGTAAGTGAGTGTTTTATATATAGATATTTGAAAAGTATTATTATTTTATAAGTGGAATTACAGTATGTGTAATTAACATGTGAATGATGGCATCCTGAGTATGTAAGTTAACAAAGTATTGATAACTTTATGGCTCAACCACTAAATTCAGTGTGTTGGCAACACCAAATAACAACAACCAACATATTCAGGTGTTACTGATGTTCTAACGTAAATGAAGTAAATGGTTAAAACAGTGCCTAAAATGCAATAAATCTTTCGGTGCACAGTATTTAATATGGTATACCTAATTCCCTATTCACCTGTAGGTATTAAGTCTTTTATCTCAGGGTTACAAGGCGGGACCAAACTATTAAAAAGATACTATTAAATGCATGATCATTGACAAAATGATATAGAATAATATAGAATAATAATATTTAATTATTTATCATAATATAAATGTCTTATGTATTTAGGCTTTTAAAAAAAAATACACAATAAGTGGGTAACCATTATATTAACACAATACTGTTCAACTAACTGAATTACAGGTGCTCACTTTTTCTCAATTTTGGATTTACCTACTCAAATAAAGAAATAAAATGTATGAGATGATCTGAACTGCTGTTTTCTTTGGAATTAGATTAGGTACAGCACAATAACTGCAATATATTGGCACCCCATCCAGGATGTCTAGTGCCCTTGCCTAGTACCCCAAGTCCCCTGGGATAGGCTCCAGGCCCTCAAAACCATGTACAAGATAAGCAGTGTAAAGAATGAGTGAGCGAGAAGGCCTACATACCTGACTCAAATACACTAGTTCTGTCAGGAGGAAGCTTGTGGAAGGCTACCTGAAACATTTGACCCAAATTAAACAATATATAAGTTCGGAACCACTGGGAATGTGATGAAAGAAATTTAAAGCTGAAATAAATGTCAGGAATTGTGAAAAACTGAGTTTGAGGAATTTGACCTATGTGTAAGTTAACTTCTGACTTCAACTGTGTATTTTAGATAGATAGATAGATAGATAGATATATAGATAGATAGATAGATACCATCAAACACTTATTAGTTACAATTAGTTGTTGCATCCATTCAGTGTGGAAAGAAAGGCATCAGGTTGTCAAAACAAGGTTGACATCCCCAGGGCGGTCTATTGTTCCTAGGGTTTTGTAAGTTCCTTTTGTCTTTGTTTTCTTACATCACTGTTGCCATAGCTAACAGATCCCATGTTGGCAGCTTGATTAAAGCAGTCATGCAAGAAGGGAATTCTGCTCTACAAATTCTACAAATACAGTGCTGTGAAAAAGTATTTGCTTGATTTTGTATATTTATTTTTGCCTATTTGTCACACTTAAATGATTAAGATTTAAATGAGATTTAAATATTGCACAAAGATAAAGCAAGTAAATGCAAAATGCAGTTTTAAATTAATTCATTTATTAAAGGAAACCTCCATGGTCCTATGTGAAAAAATAATTTCCCCCTAAACCTAATACAGTACCTTGTTGTTCCACATGGGGAAACCCTGGCCCACTGACTTTTACTTTTTATTTCTCATCTGTTTCTTTAGATTGTGGCATGATGTGAGATGTTTTACCGCGCTTCACTTTGTTAGACAGGTTTTATTCAAATAATTTCTTGATTCAACAGGTCTGGCAGTAATCAGGACAGTGTGGCAAGTAAAATTTAACTCAGCTTTCCAAAAAATGTGGCTAATCACAGTTCATTCATGATTAAGCAGGGGACAATTACTTTTTCACATAGGGCCAGGGCCATTGATCGATTTTGTGATCGTATCATCTGACCTGGTCTTAAGGTTCTGGGTGCCTTAAGGGGCGGTAAAAAAAAAAAAAAAAGGTGGACACCTGTGGTT
The DNA here is from genome assembly GCA_028565755.1 of Dinotopterus cunningtoni. Classification (NCBI taxonomy): domain Eukaryota; kingdom Metazoa; phylum Chordata; class Actinopteri; order Siluriformes; family Clariidae; genus Dinotopterus; species Dinotopterus cunningtoni. Next base: position 2,211,382 of record JAOTRS010000048.1, on the reverse strand, counting down.
AGGGAAGCTGTCCGACTGAAAAAGGAGTCCCTCAGGGATATGTTATCCCGGGGGACTCTAGAAGCAGTTGCAAGGTACCGGGCAGCCGCAGCGGTAGCCGAGGCAAAGCAGTGGGTGTGGGAGGAGCTTGGAGAATCCATGGAGAAGGACTTTCGGGTAGCAACATGGTGCTTCTGGAAAACCATCCGGCACCTCAGGAGGGGGAAACGGGGAACCACCCAAGCTGTGTACAGCAAGGATGGGACACAGCTGACCTCGACTGAGGAGGTAATTGGGCGGTGGAAAGAGCACTTTAAGGAACTCCTGAATCCGACTAATTCACCCTCTGTTGCAGAGACACAGCTGGAGGATGACGAGGGGTCGCATTGATCTCCCTGGTCGAGGTCACTGAGGTAGTCAAACAACTCCACAGTGGCAAAGCCTCGGGAATTGACGAGATCCGTTCGCTTCCTGTCTCTGTGTGCATGGAGTTTGCATGTTCTCCCCGTGCTTAGTGGGTTTCTTCTGGGTACTCCCACAGTCCAAAGACATGCAGATTAGCGTAATTGGTTTTCACAAATTACATGTAGTATGTGTGTGTGCCCTGTGATGGATTGGAACCCTGTCACATGTTTAAAAAGTGTGATCTGTGACTTTGATTATGGCATATTTGTTGTTGATGCCTAGTAAGAATTTCAGAAACTGACGATCTTAGGGTGTATCATGCTCTTGAGTTTAAAAAGAATGGTGCAGCCTTTTATTTTAAAAAATACTGTTTGGGCAAAAGCTGACATATGTCCTTTCAGGATCGACCCGATATAAATAAAGTTACATTGGCGAAATGTAGCACAGGGGGCATTTGTTAATGATCAATATGTTGCCGAGACATCTGCATTTAATCCAGAATGCCCACCAGACAATGTTTGGATGATGAATCAAAGCTAATACTATCCAAGATAAAGAAAAATACTGACATCCAAAATTAGCTTCCTTTTTCCCCCTTTCACTCTCCACTCTTCACCACAGGTGATGATTTACCTCAGTCAGTCCTACTTCCCTTTGCAGCACTTGTATGGGCAAAAGAAACTTTAATGTCAGACTGAAAGTTTGACATTGAAACAGATCTCTAGTTCTAGCTGTTTCCAAAGAGAAGTTAACCTGAGAGAAGTCAGTTTCTCATTTTGTTTCATGCTATAGCACCCCTAGCGACAAAGCTGAGACTGCAGCTCATGTTTGCGTTGGGTTCACGTGACACATGCATAAACCATGTTTCAGGGCACATTAAGGGCTTTAGTATTTTTATGTCTGGATCTTCTATAGATCGATCTAGCAGCCAGCAAGTACTTTGTGAGAAATCTGTTTTTTCCATTCAATTAACCTTACTTGTATAGCATTTTTAACAGTGCTGTACAATGAAGCTTTACAGAATCTAAACATGTACAGAAAAAGGTATGGAGTATATGGAGGAAAAAACTCCTTAAAATGACAATAGTAAGATACCATTAGAGGAACCACACTCAACAGGGAACCATCATTTGGGTGATATTAGATAGTATGCTCTGGTATATTTGTGTGGTTATAGGCCGAAAGTTCATTATAAGGGAAAGGTGTTTTAGTCAATATAAAGTCCTCTTTTATTGTTGGATGAGTCAGATAGGTCCAGACGGCAGAAGGGGTTAGGATCAATGTCAAATCATAAAAGAGAGAGAGGGAGAGAGGGGGGGGGGGGCGTTGGGGGACAGGAGGTTTTGGAAACAGTCACAAAATTTTACAAGGTACATGTATATTTAGTGCAAGCAGGGACTTCAGCAGGATTAACTATGGCAGCAAAAGTAAGGGAGAGGCAGAAGGAAACACAGTTGGAGGGCTCCCTGGAAAGCAACCAGACTATGAGCTATCCTGCAAGAAATGAGAGCTGTAACTTCATGAGTCGAATGAACCGTCCCGCCCTAACAAGTCATCCTTGCCCTCAAAATCTCTCCAATTATCAGTGCTGCCAACTCTCACGCATTGGGCGTGAGACTCACACAATCACAGTCTTCACAAGCTCTCACGTCACATTTCCAATTTCTCGCGCTTTCACATTCAATCAAAGAAAGAGTTCCAGTTCTCTTTCTGATGAGTCAGCTATCAATAGCTTTTATTTTGAAGTCAAATCGCTACATTTTTTTATTACACAGGTGTATTGTGGCTGGAGCTCACTGGAATAACGCTCCGCCACCTTTTGGCGTGAAGTGACACAGTATCATCATACATGCCGCACAATCCCACTTTGTATTTGGTAACTTTTTTCATTTCCCCTTCTTTTGTATCAATAACAAATCCTCTTTGACTGTACTTTCTCCAGTTATTATTATTATTATTATTAATTTTATTATTAACTTTGCTTTTATTTTTCTTTTTTTTTTCAGTAGTTTTCATCACAAATGTCTTTATTTTGTGTTTGTAAGTGTGTTTGTACAGCGCGTGTGTGCGCGCATATAAAG
>JAOTRS010000048.1:2197423-2208817 GCA_028565755.1 Dinotopterus cunningtoni | reverse complement strand
ATATACACTGTATTCATTGCTTAAACTATATTAGATAAAAATGACAGGTAAGATTATTTAATTGCACTGCTATATGCCATGTAGTGTCATATTTTTTTTTTACTTAGATTAATTACTTGATGCAAATAAAATAATATGATCTTACATGTATTCATACTGTCCCACCCACTAGCCCAGGTGAACGGCAAGCAGATTTATGCAATATGACTCGTCAGTCACTTAAGAACACTTGAATGCACTTGACTGGTTGGGTGGAGTATAGCTTTGTAATGCACGTCAACAACCTCTCTGTGCAACAAATGCAACACAAGCCTGCTTAATTATAGTGCAGGGTGAACAAAAAAATGCCTTTTTTATTATGTTTACCTTAGGGTTCCTCATCACTGAAAAACACACTCAAGCCACTGTGTGTGGGTGTTTTTTTTTTTTTTTTTGTTTTGTTTTTCCACACACCCAAATGTTTGGCAAGGGCATCTGCAGATAAGGAACTCTATCAGTAACACTGTGGTATTTTCCTAAACAGTGCAGTTAGAAAGCCTGGATTTGCATCGAGCTGACATGCGATGGATCTGCCCAGGCTTAAAACAGTGGCCTTTTTGTAATGAGTAGCAACGTGTGGGCCGAGTTGTCACATGACCCTTGATGACACGAGGCACATTCTGAAAACATATTCACAATGGCTGTTGTTTTCTGCAAATAGAAAAAAAAGCTATTGAGGCCCTATTCAAGTATTTGATTGCAATTCACATTTAACAATTTTGTGCCAAAGCTACACAAACTGGTGTCAAGGGGTTGCAAATCCCTTTAGCAGTTTGCAATTGCACAACAAAAATCTTTTTCTGATAAGAGAAAGTTAACTACATGGGTGGGGTGTGACAACATGTCCAGACAGTAGAAAAGAGGCATTAGTTAAGGGCGTGTAGTAACAGGAAGAGAGAAACATGGACTTGGGCTTCGGGACAAACCTGAACTAAACTTGCACCTCAATTACTCACTCAGACGTGTGTGGTTTTTCCTACTAATTCCTAATACTAATTCCTAATACTAATTCCGAAGTCAATTCTTAAATATGATTGCCTGGAGAAAAAAAAAAAAAAATTAATATTAATTAATAGCAAAGTGCCTGCACAAAAGGCCAAGTTCACACCATTAGGTTAAAGGCCCAGTCGTTTCCTCAGCAGGCATACCAGTGATAATCTTGCAGTTTCTCCGGGTTGATTTAATAATTCAGATAAATAATCTCTCTTCAACAGAACATCCAAAATGAGTGACAACCCAGTCAAAAAGGAGGTGGAGAAGTTCGACAAGAGGTGTCTAAAAAAGACCAACACTGAAGAGAAAAACGTTCTTCCATCGAAGGACGGTAAGAGAAACACTTCTCGCTTTCACACAACCCCTTATGTGCCAGCATGTGTGAGCCATTTAGACGCCTTTTGTGTTAATTGATGGAGGGAAACAGAAACGACAGATTGTAAGAGCAGATATGTGATTTAGATTGCATTTGGACAGAATGAAAGGAAATGGTGGAAATGGATGTTTGTCCTTGTTTCACCTGTACCCTAATCCACTGCCAAGTAAAGCATCCAAAATATAGAAAGGCATGTCCTTTAATTGTGTGTTCGTGGAATATCCCTGCAACTCTGTCTATCTCATAGCCGGGAATTAAATTCCACCTAATATTCACAGATACAGTTTTATTCCAGCTCTTCTTACTTATTCGGTTGCACATTGCATTATTATAACTTCTATCTTGCAATAATTAGTATATTATAATACAGAATAATCTTTCCATTATTTAATTATAATTAGGAATTATTATTTATTTATCACATTTAGTTGTTGAAGCAGTGTTTACTCTACCTTATTAATACTAACATTGAGACTCTCACAGTCAGAGGAAATATTGTAACATATACTGTAAAAGAAACAACTTATGTTGTAGTCTACATCTGAGCCATGGTGCCATTTCAGTGTTTGCATTTTAGTGCAGTGTTTGCACTAAATAATACATTACTTTTGTTTATTCAGTTGTGCTTATTTATATTATTATTTTAATTACTTTTAAAGAGCTTTTTCTTAGCTTTCACTTCTACATGCAGGTTAACATACAAGCATGTTGGTCACATTATGCTTATATACTGGTTAACATGGCCTGGTTTACTGGTTTACATGGCCATTTGTGTATATTTATAAATGAGACATTTCAAAGTCCTTTTCTAACAGTGCAAAGTTCACAAGAACCAGAGTTTGGCTTCTTTTAGAGACAATCAACTTGAGATCTTGGAATGTACTGATGAAGCAGTCAGTGAAGTAAAAAATGTTTCTTTGTTTAAAGAAACAAACACCAAAAAAAAAAACAACAACAGAGCATTAGTCTATCCAGTGATACAAGTGCCACAATACAGTGGTCGCATTGTCTGCATGGAACTAAGCAAAAAAGTTTCTGCTTGGTTAAAATAAAAACCTGCACCACATACACACACACAAACACACGCACATACACACCGACCCATTTTGGCAAAGATTTGACATCAGTGACCTATTTTTTTAATTATGAAATGAAATTTCACAGAAGTGAAATCCAGACATATGATTTCACGAGCAAATTTGAAAAATCATCATATATATTTGATCTGAAATTATAAACACTGTAATTTGCAGTAACAGTAGTAAATACATTAGCAGTAATAATAGATTGAAACCATATGGACATCAGAAACCTCACAATGTAATAGCATTCCAAAAGTGCAGTGGTCTTCCTGCTTTCGTAAATGTTTTGAAAAATGTAAAGACATTAGAGTGATGACGGTAACTGTCAGATGTCTCCTTTAACAGATCTGTAAAGTATGTCTTGCTCCTGTGGGTGACATCTGCTTTTCATAACATAATTGCATCACTGTCATTCTTACATGCACTTTCCTGTTTCTTTAACAGACATCGACCAAGAAAAGAAGGCTGCCAAGGAGGGAAAATGAAACCTGACTGTCATGATTCTTCATGTATCTCTATATCTAACACCCCCACCCTTTCCCTTCTCCATTTTAAGACATCGTACTCAATCACCCTCTTCACCACCTGCACTCCAAATCATTGTTTAAATCATGTCATTTAACAGTGCCACAGGCAAGTTGACATCCAACTAAGGGGGCAGATGAGTGGTACAATCCTGTACAATTGCACCTATGCATATTTTTAAGCTTTTTATTTCTATGTTTGCAAGGTGGCATTGGAGCACATGAGAAATCAAGTACAAGTGTGTATGTCTTATCATCAGTCAGTAACTCTGTCACCTATGCCCATGTATCTGTATCTGGTAACATTCATTATGAGTTGTCCAGTAAACAACATATAAAAAATATTTTTGTTTAAAAAAATAATAAATGATGTTTAAAACATACCTCGGAGAGTTGTCCCTTAATTATATTAGCAACATGTATTGTAACTATACACCCTTGATGTGAGCCAGTGCATCACAGGGCACCATTCACTTACTTTAACACAGTCATTCACACCTAGTGGTAATTACCGTCTACTGGCTCCACTTACTTATTGTAGCTTCTTGTGTTAATTTTAATATATGATTGGGGTCAATCTTATAAAAGATTTATCTTCTGCCATATGGCTTAACCTTGTGGCAGGCAGGGGTAGCCAGTATCATAATTTACATTAGGTACAACTTGCTTTTTATTATCAGCAGTCCCACCAAACATGAAAGTGGCCATAGAAATTTATATTTTTCACTCATCTACACACAATAGGGATTTCAGTGTTTAATTCGAAACTTCCATCCAATGACTGATCCCTGATCATCATTATCCCCAATAACTGATCAATGATCATCATTATTCAGAAGGACTGATTACCCATTATTCCCAATAACCAAATACTGATCATTATTCCAAACGACTGATCACTGATTGCCATTTTCCGCAATAACTGATCACTGTTATTCCCAGCACCTGATCACTGATCACCATTATTCCCAACAAATGATCACCAATCACAATTATTTTCAGCAACCGATCACTGATCCCAATTATTCACGAAAAATGGTCACTGGCCAACATTATTCATGATGACTGACCACTTGTCAACATTATACCAAATGACCAATCACTGATCACAGCTTTTAGAAGCTCAATTAGCTGCATTTCCCCCTGGAAAGATTTGTCAACAATGGGTACTGTCTAATTTTGAAACTCAAGAATCAACCTAACTGTACAATTCAGAAAGAGTGATCTTTGCCTAAGTCATCATTCACCATAACTGAATTTATTTGACCAATAAAATAATATTGGGTTGCACGGTGGTGTAGTGGTTAGCACTGACGCCATGCACCTCCAGGGTCTCTGTGTGCATGGAGTTTGCATGTTCTCCCCATGCTTGGTGGGTTTCCTTTGGGTACCTGAGCTAATGGAATACTCCGGATTCCTCCCACAGTCATGCAGATTAGGCTGATTGCCATTCCCAAATTGCCCGTAATGTGTGTGCGAGTGTGTTTATGTGTGAGTGCCCTGCCATGGATTGGCACCCTGTCCAGGGTGTACCCCGCCTCATGCCCTAAGTCTCCTGGGATAGGCTCCAGGCCCTCGGTGAACCTGAATACAGGATAAAGCGGTATAGACGGTGAGTGAGTGAGTGAGTGAGTGAGTGAGTGAGTAAAATAATATTTCATTTCATGATGATACTATAAATACTGCATGTCTTTTCTATCATATCTGCTAGAAGACATAACATCTTTAAATCTTTGAAAGGATTACTGGGTTTAGTTTTTAGACTGAGACACTGCCAGCACATGAAGTTTTCTTTGTTTGTCGCGATATCTCCAGACTAGAAAACTGCTGATAAGAGTCTAGCCCACACCTTCTTTTTATACTTACGTTATCTAAAGAAGTCAGTTCATTCAACAGGAGCGGCTAGTGTAAACTTGTGCAATTAAGCAATGGTTTCCCAGCTCACAAACAGGTGCAGCAGAAACAGGTTTCTAGCTGGGGAAATACTATACAGTTCATCCACCATTCATGCAAGGTTGGTAATCATAATCATAATCATAATCTCTAATTTTAAATGTCATTTGCATAAAATAGCACTTTACAAGCAATTGTAAAATAAGATAAATCGACAAATTTAATGAAAAATGGCATGAAAGAAATCAAGCTAACTCATATTCTTAACAAAGGACCATGCAATGATCAGCCATAACATTAACACCAAAGCCAGATAAATTAAATACCATTATTATAAATAATATACCATTAAACTGGTGACAGGATCATGGGTACCCAAAGCCCACCTATGGCCTCAGGGACCAAACACCAGCCCGTCTGGTCTGATCACAAGCCAAAGCAGCACAAACCAGTGAAAAACGTCAATGCTTGCCATAATAGAAAGATGTCAGTAGGCTGCCATGCACAGGGCTTACCAGTTAAAGAGTTCAAGGTTGGTGACCCGTTCTCCACATTCCCAAGACCCCAGTCTGATCAGCATTCATGGGATGTGCTGGATAACGGCGGCTGCATCCTGCAACCCACAGCACCCAAAGGATCTGCCGCCAACGTAGTGCTAGACATTGCAGCACACCTCCTGAGGTTCCGTGAAGCCATGCCCCAAAGGACAACAACTGCCCCTGTGGCACAAATTATGGCTAATTGGTGTCCATAAAAGAGGAGCTGTTATAAAATAGATGTTACTGTTTTACGATGAAGCCTATTTAATAATTAAGCAATGTGGACACAAAATGTGGAAGATGCAGACATTTGCTAGGTTCAATGTCCTAGATGTTGTCGTAGAATCCAGAAAACATACTAGCTACTGGCCTTAGGTCACTATCTGTATGAAACAAGAATTTTATCTGAATATCAAGGTAAAGCTGAAACTCAAGCGGTATACTTGCGCAAAGACTTCTCTGGTGCATATATGTGACAGACAGAAGTAGCAACAAGTCGTAACATGAAAGACTTGACAATCATTGCCAGTAAGGTTCTCTACAGTATGTGCTTGTTTAAAAAGTTGGTTTGTGAAAGTGTTATATCAAACCTAATGTGTCAATATGATCAGAACAGTTGGCCATGCCTAGTGGGAGTTGGTGAAGAGAATTCCGTAGGGAGATGAGAAATCGCAGACACAAATATATCTGTGGGTGATGAAGAATGCAGTTAGAGCATTGAGCCAACTAAGAATGTCTTGCAGCACTTGGCTTGCTTGAGCATGATAGCAAAGCGTGTTTTTGCATGTAGGCTGCCTTCAGAAATGCATCTGAGGACTTCATTAACCATGAAGCATTAATTCAGATTATTGCTTATTAATTATATTATCCTTATAGTCCTAAAAACAAAGAAATATTTCCAACCTCTAGATGATTCTCACCAGATTAATGATTTTAAAGGAATTTTTAAATTGTATAATGATTTATCATTGAGAGCAAACAAACTAACCGTCCCTTTACTCCTTTTTATTTGAAATGCAACTTTCATTCATGGTACAAACTGTTTTTCTTCATGCTCCATTTATTATCACCGAAATCATCATTATCAGTGACATACACTGTGACATTACTGTAGCTTAATTAACACGCTCAAAATTTTTCTTCTCCAGTGAGGGCATTTGATGCTGTGTCAGATCAAACAGACAGACTGACTGACAAAAAAAGAAGTCACAGCCATTTACACAACATACTGTATATGCATACTGCCATAAGGTAATGTACACGATGCACAATGCTCTAGAATGGTACTAATGCAATTACAGTGTTTTCAGAATATTATATGACTAACGCAGTTCTGCAGAATTTTGGGACACACCCAGGTCTCAACACAAACACCATCTGAGTATGGCTGGAGAGTAGATAACACTTTTGCATTTTGTCTTCTAATCTTGTGCATAGGTGTGTGTAAATCATGTGGTCGCTACAAGGATCAATTTTCTTGCTCAGATAGTATCAGAGCAGCTCCATGCAAAATATGTCCAAAGACCAAGATCAGGTACCAATAAAAATCATATATTAAAAAAGTAAGGAACAACTCCATATTCTCGTGCAATGTTGATTTTACGCTGAAACCGGTTTGTGTCACAAGTCGAAGTCTAGGTCTGTGAATCACTATATCCAGTTTTCCAGAGTTATGGTTTTTCCCATGGCATTAGGCTACATCCTGTGGGGTCTTTGTTTTTTTTGTTTGTGTTTGATGGGATTGTCACATATGCGCCAAGGAAAAATAAATTCACGGGGCACAAGTTGATGTCATTTTTCAGTTGATGTCATCCATTTAAATAGAAGATCATTATTTACCCAAGGAAAGTTAATCTGCACTGTGCACAAAAAGACTATGTAAATTACAATGTCATGATTTTAAACAACAGAATAAACAAATGTTTACAATCTTTATTAATGGAAAATCATATGATTCAGAGGCTGTTATTGTACACATTATTTCCTGACGTACTAGTATATTCATATATTCATACTTGTGTAAAGTGTTTTTATACACCTATGCACTGAATGTTGTTTTTTTGTGCTGTAAATATACAATATACAGTGGGGCCCAAATGTCTGAGACCATTCTTACATTAAACTTTAAAATAAATATAGCATTTTAGAATTGTAAAATATTAAAAAAAAAAAAAAAAAAAAGTAAGTAAATGTTTAATATCTTGAATATTTCATTTTCAAGATTCAGAACTATTTCTAGATCCTTATTTAAATGTAAGCAATTTTTAAAAGCTAAATTTTTAAATTTTATATTTATCAGGTTTACTGCTTTATGGAAAATATGCGATTGTCCTTATGTTTAATCTCTTAAACAAGCGTAGTATCAGTTAATTAATTTGAATAACATTTTATATATAATCTTTTCAGTGATAAACAAAAAAATCTTTAAAATTTATATAATTATTTTCAAGCATTTTATCAGCATTATCCATGTGACATTAAATGGACAAACTTTTATGAGAAAGTACAGGCATTTAGGCATGTATACAGTACATGGTCAAGTCGATGTGCTGAAGTTCAAACTGCGCATCAGAACAGGGATGAAATGTGATGTACGTGACTTTGAAAGTGCCATGGCTGTTGGTGCCAGGTGGGCTGCTCTAAATATTTTTTTAAACTGCTGATCTACAATGATTTACATGCACACCTATTTCTAGGGTTTACAGAGAATGGCCTGAAAAAGAGAAAAATATCCAGTGAGCAACAGTTCTATGGGTGAAAATGTGGCCAGACTGGTTCAAGCTGAAAGACAACAGTAACCCAAATAACATTTTGTTACAATGAGATATACAGAAGAGCATCTCTGAACAAAAAATATGTCAAACCTTGAAGCAGCAGAAGCCACACAGCGCCTCTTGTCAGCTAAGAAAAGGAAACTGAGGCTACAATTCACACGGACTCACCAAAATTGGACAACAATGAATCTGATGAGTCGCAATTTCTGCTGTTACAGTCAGATAGTGGGTCAGAATTTGTTGAGTAAACAACATGAAAGCATGGATCCATCCTGCTACGTATCAGTGGTTCAGGATGGTGGTGGTGTAATGTGGGGAGATATTTTCTTGGCACAATTTCTTGGGCCCCTTAGTACCAATGGAACATCATTTAAATGTCACAGCCTACCTGAGTATTGTTGCTGACCCTCTCCAACTTTTTTTTATGACCACAGGATAACACTCCATGTCACGAAGCTAAAGTAATCTCAAACTGGTTTCTTGAACAGGACAATGAGTTCACTGTATGCAAATAGCCTCCACAGTCACCAGATCTCAACAGAGCACCTTTTGGATGTAGAGAAACAGGAGATTCACATCATGGATGTGCAACCAACAAATCTTCAGCAGCTACATGATGCTATTGTGTCAATATCAACCCAAATCTATTAGGAATGTGACCAGCAAGGCAAAGGGGGTCCAACCCAGTCTTTGCAAGGTGTACTTAAGTGGCTGGTGTCTATCAAAAATAATAAATAAATAAAAATAATTCAACACAAGACATTTGAAATAATAACTGTAAAAAAAATTAACTCTTTTTCTCAGGAGCCTTTGAGCACGAGGCGAGGTACAATGTGGACCCATCACAGAGCACACACACTACAGACAATTTGGGAATGCCAATTAACCTTATCTGCATGTCTTTGAACTGTGGGAGGAAACCGGAGTACACGGAGAAAACCCACCATGCACACAGACCCGAGGAATCACACCCTCAAGGCCTTGAGGGGCGAAGCCACAGTGCTAATGCTTTTGGAAGCATTCCTCTCAAGGTTTCTTCCTATTGCCCTCTCAGGGAGTTTTTCCTTGCCACTGTCGCGTCGACCTTGGCTTGCTCATCAGGGACTATCTTATAATTTTTTATTCATTCACATTTCCAACTTCCATAATTCTTTTGATTGTGTAAAGCTGCTTTGCGACAATGAAAATTGTTTAAAGCGCTATACAAATAAAGTAGAATTGAATTGAATTGACACACTACGGGCAATTTAGGAGTCTGCATATCTTTGGACTGTGGGAGGAAACCGAAGGTTTAAAACATATGATAAACCTTGTGACCAAAATACCTCTATTAAACTGTGTGCTAAATTTATATGTACCACAGGTTGAACAGGAAGTATTTGGCACCATTGTTTTCCTCTGTACATACCGCTATTCAAATATGCTTGTGTGCTCATCTTCTATCCTCTAATTTTGGATAAATAGGTTAGGCCTGAGTTTTTGGCACATGTAATTTTCAGAGCAAGTCCAGAGTGGAAGGCATTTTACCTGCGACAGCATGTTAACACTTGCCTATGAAGAAAACAAAGACCAGATTTATGTGAGCCATATAAAATATCCTGGTATCATTGCACAATGCTAAGAGAGTACTGTAAATTTCTTTTATTATTATTACTAATTTTTAAGTAGCATTTCTCTCCGGGTAATTTCGAAAGCCGGCAACTTTCAATAGTCGTAGTTTCTGGTATTCAGGACAATCACAAACAGCTTTATTGTCTTTAACAGAAGCAACAATTGTTTCTCTTAGGGTGTGATTTGAAACACCCTTGACCTTGTTTTGCTGTACAGCAATCTTGCTGCTGATCATTAGAACAGGTTTTCTCCTACGAAAGCAAATGAACTGTGCTTAGCCCAAGTACACTAAAGTGGTTGTATCGTTCTTTGGTTTGCACAACCAAACGGACTGTTTGCCAACTTCCTCTTGCTTATCTGTAAACACTGGTAAAGTGTAATTAATGTTAACTTAACGTCTGTGTGTAAAGTAAAATCCAAACTGGACTGAGTTGCATGCAGTAAGAGTCAAAGGTAAAGCATAAAAATGGCAGTGCATGAAGGCGTATACTGTTGTCAGTGTGTGTGGAGGTGGAACTGTTTTTTATATGAGTTGGGTTTAAACTGATATGCTGACACTCAAGTGCAGCTGGCAAGGTTTCTAGAACATGGTGTAGAAACTCACATGCACAGACATGAGAAAGCTAAACATATTCACATGCAATCCCTCACATTGCAAGACTATAGACTCATGTATAATTACTGGGATCATTTCAGTTCTTTTCATTTGAGAATGCAAATTTTTGCAGGAAAAATATATACATTTTTGATTAAGGATGATACCTGTAGTAGGTAAACCTTTTCTGACACTAGGCTTTCATACTAGTCTCTCTTTCTCAACATTCTTTGGCCTCCAATTCAAATTTCACTTCCCTGTTTCTCACACTTTAGCCTAGTAAATACTGTCACTAATAAAAGTAATGGCATGATGTAATATAATTCCATCCTTCCAATACAAACATCCCACCCATACTCGGACATTTGTTTATAACGCTTCTAGCACTCTAACTGAAACTGGTGTATTTACTGCCATCTGCTGGATACATTCTGACATTTCACAGATAATTTCAGAGAACCTGGTTGCTGCTTGCATTCTGAACATCTCATATCGCTTTTATCTTGGATTAATCAAGATGCCCCTTTCACTCAGGAAAAAAACAATTATGAATTAAATGTGTCAGATTATGAATCATCTAGTGTTGGTTTTTGAAGCTCAATTTAAAATTATGTATATGGTGCTTTTAACAGTGGCCATTGTTGCAAGATACAATGCAGGATATTTATTACAGAATCAAAAGGGAAAAAAATGGAAAAAAAGTTCGAAAAATGTGCGGAAATATGTATAAATAATAACCATTAAAAAAAATCTGTTTGTCCCCGATGAGCAAGCTAGGGTTGACGGTGTTATGGCCTTTCGTAGGATAAGTCAATTTCCATAAATGGAGAAAGAAGGAAAGGCAACGTGACACAAATAAACAGACAATAAGATAAATCAATCGGTTCATCTTTAATTCAGATCGCTCGTAAAGCAAACAGACTGATTCCAACCCAACACTAACAATTAACCAAGCAGACTCAATATTT
>JAOTRS010000048.1:2184186-2194827 GCA_028565755.1 Dinotopterus cunningtoni | reverse complement strand
AAAATTACTGGCCTCTCTCTTTTTTTTAAATGGGAGAACTTGCACAATTGGTGGCTGACTAAATGATTTTTTTGCCCTACTGTACCTGTATTGTGCACAATGACAGTATAATTAAATCTAATCTAGTCTCTGACAGTGAATTAGGATGAGGTCTTTGTCTTAATGAAAACCAATGTGCGTAAATGCATTTATTATATGTTTTAAATGTAATCTCTCCTTGTGAAAGATCAGTAATAATTAGAAAAATAAATTCTGCATTCATTAAAAAAATGTCTCTTTGTAAAATAATGGGTATATTTGTGCACCAATTACAAATACACAAGGAAATTACAATTCTGGTCTGTACTTGTGATTGATGCACAATTATGTCTCCTTTACAAATCCATGTCTGTTTGGTTATATTCTGGCAAAGATTCAAATTTGCCATTCAGCAGCAGCAACCCTGAAGCTTATAGCTGTGTCTCTTTTTGTAAAGATTTCATTCGAGTTAATTTTTTTAGGTAATGAATACCTAATGCTATTCTGTTCTTTATTTATTTAAACATACTTATGGGGTGTGTGGTTCATCCATACCTTCATGCCCTTTTGGGGTGGGAGAACAGGGCATAATTGAAACTATGGTTTTGTTTAAAATGCCGCGTGTGTGAGTGTGTAAATGGGATCCGTTTGCATGCCCATATTCAGCCCTGTGGCCAGGTTGTGTCTCTAGCTGCCGTGTGTGTTGTGTTTAATATTCACAATTTTGCATTTGTAGGTCTGAGGCAAGACTACGCTTCGAGCTCAGCCTCGGCGTCACGGCGGAGCTCTGCAGCTTCACTGCACTCGTTGAGGCGAGGCACATACAGTGACCAGGAGCTGGATTCCTATAGCTTGGAGGATGAAGAGGCAGACAATGTGCCTTACTCGCACATTCACCGCCGTCACTCGCCTTCTCCTGGCACCTCACCACGCTGTCCATCACCTGCAGCTGGCGCACGAGTACCCCGGCGCTCGCTTCAAAGTGCGGCGCCTGAGCTCCTCAAATTTACTAGGAGTGAGGGTAGGATGCACCACAACCTTTATTTGATTTACAACAAACACTTGGTTTATATTAAAGCCTAAAATGTCCGGGGCTTAATATTACATGGCCTTAACATGAATACTTTGTATGACAACGTGGACCTGTTTGCATGAAGGAAAAATTTCCGTAACCTGATACTTTATATATACAGTATGTAATATGTAGTATTGTCAGTGGTTCCTGTTTCCACAGCATGTGCATTGTCTTGACATAAAGCGACACTGCAGTGCTCTTCAATCTAATCTCTCTAACACTTCTATAAAGTTTGTACAGTTATCATGGCTAACACTGCCACCACAGTTCTTTGTACATAGAAATTAGGGAGGGTGAAGGCATTTGTTTGATTAAACAAATGAAAATGGGAATTAAATTAGAGGATCTTTACAGCTTTAAAGCTTAAGTGCAAAGCTCTTACATCAGCTACTTGATGATAAAAAAATAAAGATATCACTATATCCATAATATTTTAGAAAAAATAGTGTCTATGACAATTTCTTACTATAGTGTATATTACAGTTTTTTAGTGTGTAGATTGTATTGTACAGTATTATATCACCTCCCAGGCCTCCCATAATGCATACATTTGCTAAAATGCGAACAAAGCTGATCCAAGTCCACATAGAGAGGTCAAAAATAACAACAGCGCAGACAACACTTTGTCTGTGGTCAAGAAATTATTAGAAAATTATATAAAAAAATTTATTTTAAGTTTATTGAGTCAACATTTTGTGCACTGTATCTACCATTTATTAATTCATACATACCAAGGGGTATCAATCTGAATATCCAGAACACATTGCATTTCTGCACTCAACTCAGTTTACCAGCTAAACAACCAACGGGATTGTGTAGTGTGCTTCCTGAAGCTGTGTGATTTTTCCTTTTTCTATGCTTTGATTTCCTTTTTCTATGAATTGCCCTGGGGGGGAAACGCACCAGGCGTCAGTTTAGCCAGATTGAATGCTGCTTGTTTAAAAACATGGCAGGAAAATCCTAAATGCACACAAACCCTTTTACAATTCAGTGAACCATCACTGACATCATGTGACAAAATAACAGACACCATTCCATCCTGCACTCTCATGTGATGAAAGGCGACCGCATGTAGGAGATTTACGACATATCTGAGTGATGACAGCTTGCGTGTGTGTTTGTGTGTGTGATTGGGTTTCAGAGGAGTTAAGACACAGCATGCCTAACTTGGCCCCACGCACCAGTCTGCGCTCACTGGAGGCAGTGAGAAACAGCCGCAGCATGGAGGCTAATCTACACAGTTCAGGCAGCCGCATGTCCCGCCTTCCCCAGTCCCCCACAGGTCGGTACCCAGCATCCCTGCTGCCTCACCTTCACCCTTATCCACTAACCCTGTTATAGGGCATGTGGATGATTGACATCCCTTTCCTTCACTTCTTCAAACAAACCCCTGATTAGGTTAAGCCAAACATTTTATTATATATTTATTTCTTGCGTTTATAAAAGGTTTTGGTCATTCACATGATTTGGAATTTTCTTCTTAACGCAGGTCAGTGACCTTAAGTTGTACTATATTTAAAAAAATATATCGGACCTTAAACCCATGAACTTGTATATACAGCATCATTTAAAGATAAATCTAAGATCCGGTACTTGTGATGCTGTGTGCAGCCATGTTGATTTGACAGCAGTTAAAGTTGGAGGAAATCAGAGTAGGAATTGTGAGTTGAGGTGATTTTATTTATTTATTTAATTTTTTCATGGTTAAAAGTTGAGTATTATGCTGTCCTCTACTCAAATAAAACCCAGCTTCATCATCATCCATCTATGCTATATATAACTATACAAATACATTTTGTTATGTAAATGCATAACAGTATGCATAATCTCTCTGCACATTACCACTTCCCGATGCTTTGCGCTTTTTTATAATTTAATTAGATGTCAGAATGGCGGTTAGTTGAAAGATTTCTCCGTAAAAGCCACAGAAGAATGTGACCGTGTCTTGTAGTGGTTCTGTTTGTGCAAGTGGACACACCTTCTCACCCATCAGCATTCACCTCAAAGATGCACATGGGCGTAAACACGCACGACACAATGTCAGGGGAGCTCCTCACAAACCCTCTTTCTATTGCAATGCGAACAAGCTTTAGGACAGAAGAACTGCTTAAACCAGCATTAACACAATTTCATTTTATATATTAGTATTTTTGAAAAGTTTATGATTTTTTAAAAGACATTTTTAGACTCTTCATAATGGCTGATGATAAATATTGAATTTGCATATGAATATTTTGTATGGTAAATGTATTTGCTGGTAATGCGTCGCCCTCTACTGGTGAATATTCTGAATAATCAGCTGCAATAATTGAGTGAATGAGTGATATATTTGTGTGATTTGTATGGAGAGAAACTTATGGATTGCCAAAGTTTCTTTCCACAGTTTTCAGTTTCTTTGTGTGTGTGTGTGTGTGTGTGTGTGTAAAAAAAAAATAAGCATTTGAAAACATTTCTGCCACATGAGCCATAACCATATGAGCTTCCTATAACTGCTGACTGTCACTTGCTCCTGAAGGTGTGTCCACCACCCGATTAAGGGGCACTGGCCAGTCACCACTCTTGTTGCGGGCTCCTGTAAAAGCTCTAAGCCCTGTGGGCAGCATGGCTACAGCACGACAGTCTGCAAGAACGACTGCTGGGGCTCAGGGACGCACTGCAGGAGCACGGAGAGTGCAGTCACCAGGGCCGGCCAATGGAAGCAGAACTGTTACTACAGGGCCAAAACAAACAGTGAGCAGAAGCATAACACCTACTGCTCCAGCTTCCTCAAAAAGCAGGCTTGCCCAGCCTCCAAGAAGGTAATACTTAACACATTCCTATTCTGTGTACTATTCAGCAAAGAATGCTACCAGGTCATGTTTTTTTTTTTTTTTTTTTTAATTGAAAGCAAAAAATTTAAGTACACACTAAAATTTGGTTGTCACTTTTTTATTTTTTATAGTTCTGTGTTTTCTGCGATATAGAAGCATGCTCCCAATATACCAGAAAAATCAGTAAGAAAAATGTGTACAAAAATACATTAACACTTACATGGAGAAATATAAAATCTGATTATTAAATTAACATCAACTGCTTTTAATCAAGGTTTGAAATTGTTATTAAAATATATATATATATATCATATGTTGGATTTGAACTACCTGTATGGGTGTACAGGTGATGGTGCAAAATAGGTAGAAACAGCAATTCCTTGCTTAGTTTCAGACATAGTACTAATAACTGTGTAATTTCACTTAGCCCTTGTGACTGAAATGCTTTAGACATTATGCAGCTTTAGCCATCAATCATTCAGTCGGTTTTTTTCTAACTCAAGATCAACTCTTACTTTGTAAAATCAATTCCCTGTCCTTATTGCTTCTTCTTACAGCAGGTCTCTGGGAATGGCAAAAACCTGTGGTCCAATAACAGACGAATCCTGGAAAGATGGCTGTTACTAAAGCTTTTGTCATTTTCCCAAACACGCTCCTAGAAAACATCCATAAAACACCCGCTGCCTTTATAAACATCACAGGGATGCTGGACACACCAAGACGGGAAAAGAAAGGCACAAAAACACAGCAATCCTGGAACTCCAGCATGACTCCTCTTTACCCCCACTGCCATAATAGCCGGAGAATCGCTAATGGAAACCTATTGGGATGACATTGTTTGTTTCATTAGACTTTAAAATTGATTTTTTTTTTTTAATGCAATGCTGCTTTATTTTTATGATGACTGGAGAAGTTCCTGGAAAAATAATTGTGTTGTAGTGTATAAAATACTTAGAGCATATGTATATGTTGTTTTAAAAATGTAATTTGGGAAGTAAGTTTTTAGATTCCTATTCAGAACAATTGGATATTCTTTTTGTTCTTCCAGAAATTAAGGAATTATGTGTATGGGCTGTTTCAGTGGAATTTTATCTGATATTTTCAAGGCAGAAAAAAGTCTATGCAGTCTTCCATTTTCTCAAAAAGTAAAAAAAAAAAAAAAAAGCTATAATAAATCAAAGTCATTGGGTTCTGCTTCAACAGTCTCCCAAATTCTGTCTTCTTTTCCCTTTTTCCACTATCCCAACAGTCTCTTTAAATGTTTAGTAAATTCTCCAAGTTTTTGGAAGCCAAAAAAATTAACATTCAGTATCAGGCTGGTTATAAATGGTAGTCATTGTTTAACTATAATTTGGCCTTCCAAAAATGAATATGACCCACTACAATTTTCTTATTTTAAACATGGCAGCATTTGTAGGCTCATGTGAAGTAATTTATTTGTAATTACAAGTAATAGTAATTGGTTTCAAGGACTTCATGATGACGGCCTTTATGCACACAATATAAAACTTGTATATATTATGGATACTTTTAAAAAAAATATGCGCTTTCATTTTCATTGTGGAGAAACTACTTTTCTCCATTATTTGTGATTATCAAACTGCAAATGTAAACACTGAATCACAGCAACAGTAGTTTTTTCAATAATGTCAGCAGTGATAGTCAGGTTTTCTCCTATGTGTACCTCTTGATACTGTTCCCAAGAACTCTGTATGTTACTATAGTTTACTATTTATGCAATAACAATTTTAGGTCTGTAGTGAAATCTAAACCGTATGTTGTAATTCATTGTATGTAAATGTTTTACAATAATTAGGTCTTAGTCATGATGTTGGACTTTAAAATCGGTTTATTGTTTCGGAAGGGCTCATTCTAATAGTAAGGGAAGGGGAAAGGTTTAGTCACTCAGTCACACTGTTAATTTAGCTCAGATGTAGGCCCCATGGTCCAATATACCTTATAGACAGCAATTTGTAAGGATTATTGATACATTTTCAACATCCTGGCATGTGTTTTTATTCTCTTCATAATCTATTGGCCAGACCTACTAAATAATTCAATTAGTCT
This sequence comes from Dinotopterus cunningtoni, assembly GCA_028565755.1. Taxonomy (NCBI): domain Eukaryota; kingdom Metazoa; phylum Chordata; class Actinopteri; order Siluriformes; family Clariidae; genus Dinotopterus; species Dinotopterus cunningtoni. Next base: position 2,188,857 of record JAOTRS010000048.1, on the reverse strand, counting down.
TTCCAAAATTCACACAAAAGGACCCCTTAATAACTGCCTTAAAGGCCTCATTACAAACCGCACACTTCCGTTGTAAAAACAATACCAATAGTGAGGTACGACATATGAGTGCAGTATTTGTCATAATTGGTTACTTGTTTAGTGCCTTATCATACAGTTTTGTTTATAACACAAGCTTAAATCGAGTTAATAACATAATAGCTTCGGCTATGTTTCTCTATGGGTGACGTAAATGGCCCGGGCTCGGCGGTGAGCGAGGCCTCGCGCGCATTGTCTGCCCCCTCCCGCCCCTGTTGGCGGCGCGCAGCCTGATTGGCCCGGGCCTGCGAAAGCTTGCTCGGGGATTCTGGATGTACAGGCCGCAGACGCGCTACGGCTGGAAAATAAAGGCAAAACTGGATAATAATGTATTCGGTACAATAAGAAGAGCGTTGGCACACCAAAGACGAATCAGCGGATCAGGTAAAAGCGTCGCTATCGACACCGGATGTTACCAAAACTTGAGCCGCGGCCTGTTTGGGCCTCGTCGGACAACGTAACAAACAAAAGCTCGGCAAAGGGCCTTGCTTAGCCAGCTAGCTACCTGTGCTAATAGACCGATCTGTTGACGGAGTGAGATATCCGTCGCATACACGAATTCCAAAACTTGAACGAGCACAAGGAGTTCGGCTTCACGAACTAGATGCATGTAACAACGTGTCTGCGTAAGTTATAGGTTTTTTTCCATTCGCGTCGGATAATGCCACTAATGCTAACTAGCATTAACTAAAATGGCGGAATTCAAGATGGCGGACGCGCCTGCGGCAGATCTATATCTAGAAATTGCTAACATAAACAAGTAGTTAGTCTGATGTATCCTGTATTCAGTACGTTTAAGTCGAACTCCTTCCTATGTTTGCGTCGAAGTTTCTGTTGACGTGTAATATTGTCGCTTAAAAAACTAAATGTTAAGATTTTAAGATTTGACGTAACAGGCGAAGCTGCGCATGTACGAGCAGCATAGCGTGCAATGGCCATGATTTCAGCGGCAGCAAAGGGCTATGGGTAGACACGGGCAGAGGAGGGAACGCGCGCGCGTGGGGGAGGGAGGGAGGTGGTGGTGGTGGTGGGAAATGAAAATAAACATGAAATTTGCTAGACATACAGCGACAGTAAAGGATACGACAAGTCGGACACGGACGGTGTAGATATTATGCTTTTTAAATGGTATGTTGGCGCTCCTGGGTTTATTGGGGCGCTGGGAAAGACTTCCTGTCTTTATTATAGGCGGTGCCCTTACGTAATTTTGGAAATTCCCTCCACAACGTTAAAACAACTTGGGGCATATGTGTTGCGGAATATTCCCCGGCAAAGTGCGTGTTTCATGATAGATTTTGTGACAGTACACGAAAATCTCAGTCGATTCTAGACAAATCAATGAAGGATTAGATCAATTCTGAACTTTATAAAGTGTGTTGCACATTTTTGAGTGTTTATTGGGGTGTTATTAATGACACGATATTTACTTGCAGGTGTTTTCCTTCCAGATGATTCACGCACACTGTTGTTTTATATTTGACACCTTTATGTGTATTAAATAACAAAACAGCAAATGTGAAGGTATGTCTAAATTAATCATACATTTCACAAGACTTAATATTTTCTTCTACATTTCTCCTTCCACTTACGGGCAGTTATGACTTATGTACATTTCTTCTCTCTTTCTATTTTATTTTTATTTCCACTTTGGTGACTTTTAGCTTTGTAAAAACAAACAAACAAAAAAAAAACATCCAAGAAAATGGATCAAGGCGGAGGGGTCTTAGAGCTTCACTCCCAGGATCTGAAAATGCCCCACACTATGATAATGCAAGGCTTTGGTAAGGGCAAGTATGAGCTGTCCGTAATCTATACTCCGTAATCTTGTCCTTACAATGGGACCTATCTGTCTGTCTACCAGCTGTTGCAATTAGAAGTTTCAAATATAATTTTTACTTTTCAAATACACAACCACACTCAGTATGAATACGCAATGAAATGGTTATACGACTGAGATAAAAAGAAGAAAGATTTCTCTACATGTGAGAGTATAATTAAAGTGGAAAAAATCCAATAAAAGAAATATAAGAATTAAAAAATACAATATTTACAGAAGTTACAAAAATAAAATAGAATTAATATAGAAGGCTATAAATTATGCAGGGAGCTTAGTCTGCTGATTTAACCCTGTGCTCTTCATCCTCTTCTCTCACACCAACTAACTTCATGTCCTTTCTCACTACGTCCATAAATCTCCTCTTTGGTCTTCCTCTAGACCTCCTGCTTGGCAGTTCCAACCTCAGCATCCTTCTACTGATATGCTCACAATCTCTCCTCTGAACATGTCCAAACCACCTCAATCTGGCCTCGCTGACTTTATCTCCAAAACATCTAACATGGGTTGTCCCTCTGATGGACTCATTATTGATTCTATCCATCCTTGTCACTCTCAAAGAGAACCTCAACATTTTTTTCTCTGCTACCTCCAACTCTGCCTCCTGTCTTTTCTTCAGTGCCACTGTCTCTAAGCCATAAAAAGAATGATTTTTCAACATCCATCTCAAATAGAAGCAAACCCCAGGAATGTTGTACATAAGTTTTCTTTTACACTGTCTGGACAAAAAAGATGCACACACTACTACTTTGTTGGACCGCATTTAACTTTGATTACAGTACATGTTTAGAATGGCATTGTTTTCAACAACCTTGTACAACACCACAACATTTGTTTCTGTCTGGAGTTGCATTAATTTCCAGCTGAGGTTGTGTGCTGATGACTCTAGTCATTCAGTGGGGGCCGATTCATGTATAAAACTTATCCCTCATGTTCCCAGAACCACGCTTTTTTTGAGCCTGATTAATCTTTATTGTCATCCTGGAATATGCCTGTGACATCAGGAAAAAAATATCCATTGATGTCATAACCTGGTCATCCAATAAATCAGCTGACTTAATTTTATTTGCCACGTAATTTTGCTAAAAATAGACCTGACAAACAGAAGCACCTCTAGATCATATGATTGCCCCCCACAGGCTTGTACAGTGGCCAGTATGCATATTGGGTGCATCGCTTCATGTCCTTCACCGCTTAGCCCGACATGCCCATCGCTTGGGGAAAGGTTCAGTTTGCACTCATCAGATTGCATGACCTTTTTCCATTGCTCCAAAGTCCAATCTTTATGCTCCCTAGCAAATTGAAGCCTTTTTTTTTTTTCCTGATCTGCCTCACTAACAAGTGACTATCTTATGGTCACAATCCCAATCCTGTGAGTTTTCCCCACATTTCTTCCACAAAGTTGATGGTTCAGCACCATCCTTTCAGGTTTAATAACATATTGTACAGGTCCAAATTTCAATAAGTCATATAATGAAAAAATATCTCCTTAATTGTTTTTTTTTTGCTTGATGCAGGCCAATAATTTCTGAGTAACATCTTTTTCACAAGAAGATACATTATCTAACATAGTTGTTTAAAAAATGAGAAGCTACTCAGTAATTGTTTCCAACTCAAACATTAATTGCTGCAGTAATTATTCAGTTAGTGACTAGTAATTATTTGCTTATTTAAATCCGAATAGTGATTTCTTGTTGCCAGGGAGGGCGTGCGTGCGTGCGTGCGTGTGTGTGTGTGTACATGGTCATTCTGCTTTTCTCTTTGTCATTTCGGATTTAACCTGACTGTGTATAATGTGTATGTGCCATTGTTTTTGGAATCTACATTCTTAGGCATGGGGGGCATGGCCCACATAGATGGTGAACACATTGTGGTATCTGTACCTGAAGCTGTGCTGATATCAGATGTGAATGCTGATGAGGGCATTCTGCTGGAGCATGGTCTGGAGGCTGCAGTAGTGGAAGGGCCTGGTATTGATCGAGAAGATATCATCATGTCCGAACCTATCCTGGGTGCAGAGGTGGCCATTGAAGAGGCTCTGGATGCTGTCCAGCATGTCCTGGCTGCTGAACGTATCGAAGAAACAGTACCTGAACAGGTGTTTGTGACTGATCTCATGTCTACGCACGAGGACAGTCCACTGGACCCTGAGCTGGTGTCAGAGGAGGTATTGGTCGCAGATACAGAGGCCATAGTTCAGGCAAATGAGACCACACCCCCCTGTGCGACCCTTAAGCCCGATGACGATGAAGATGAAAAAAGCACTTCAGAAGATTACCTCATGATCTCATGTTAGTCCATAATGATTTAATAGGCAAAATTCTATACTTGGAAAGTTTTATGGCACTCCTTGTAGCAATACAATGGTATAAGAAGATGCTGTCATGTTTCATACTCTTAAATATAGTAGTTCTAACATTTCTAGTTGCAGATGATAATTGTTTGTTTTTTTCTCTCCACATTGCAGTGGATGATGTGGGGGAGAAGTTGGATATCGGAGACACACCGTTAAAAATCAGCACAGAGGTGGGCCAGGATGATGAATCCAAGGAAGACGAATTCGGCTCTGAGGTTATCAAAGTGTACATCTTTAAGGCCGAAGGGGATGAAGATGTGGAAATAGGTGAGAATGTCACTGCACTCAGGTTGCATTGATGCTTAGGAATCTAGTTTTCTCATTAGTATCTGTTATAGGTACCAAATAGTTGCAGTATTCTCTCCCCCGCTCTAGCAAACCCCCCCCCCCCACCCTTTCTGCT
>JAOTRS010000048.1:2165517-2175840 GCA_028565755.1 Dinotopterus cunningtoni | reverse complement strand
AAAAAAGTGGAAAAAGAAATGCATAAGACCCCAGGACAGGGCTTAGTAAAGACTGGTGGTAACCTGACAGTTTGCTGCTAGAAGTCTTACAGAACATTTTGAAAAACATGCACTACTTTAATGTATGCATTAACCCCGCTCCTGCATAACTGAGGGACTACATAAACAGGATAATCTTAGTTAGGACATTTATTTACCAAAGAAAACTAAAATATCTGGCATGTGTGGGTAGTGCACAGAACTGGGAGCTAATGTCATATAGAAAAGTTTTTGTATATCCTGTTTAAATTCAGATTAAATTTTTCGTTCCTTCCTGATGTTTATCAATGGCCATCTTATATGAAAGTACCAAGTGATTTTTTTTTTAATTTAAATTAATAATTATAGATTACTATTGACCTATAATAGTGTTTTTGTTGTTGTTTTTGGAAAAAAGGCCAAACGTTTGAAGTCAGTTAATAGGGATTAATTTTGGATTGTAGCCATTGAGTTTCCAAATGGTTTTGTTTTCCATACAAGCATCTACTTTTCTACTAAAAATGCTCTGCACGATCTCTGACCATGCAATGGTTTATGTGATACCCTATTATCACAAAATTTCATAGTAGATTTGCCATAATTTGTCTAGGCGTGTAATGATACAGCAGATTGTATCACATTGTTTGCAATATTACAAGGCTCTCAATTCTCAATATGTTCTATGCATCGAAAATCACTGCAGACAGACTGTATAATATAGTAGGCAGTTCATCTTAAAATACTGCTTATTTTACATTATAATATTTTGAAAATAGAAATCGAAAAAGTACATGACAGTTAACTCTACAGACAGTTAGCTCTTTTAGGCAAAGCGATAAAAAGAAAAGGTTTCTGGACTAGATTCAGATCTTTTATTACAGTTTTGTTTGTGATTGAGGGAGGTGAAGAAGTGTGAATCAATCGGACAAACGCTGTATCATTATTGAGCTTTAATTATTCAACTTTAATTAAGCAGAATTTTTTTTTTCCTTAATTAAAAATCTAAGACACATCCAGCCCACACTTTATTTTGCTACACTGAAAATGTAGTGAGACACCACAGTATTATTTCAGATTTAATTTTTGTGTATTTTATCACAGCTATTATAGTCCCAGTCATACTCCATAAGCTGTTCCTAAGCTGTTTATCTCTATACAAGTAATCATTATTTATGGTATTAAAGTCCCCGTCCAGTTGCAGAGCTATTTCTGTAAATAAACAAACAAATCCAAATCTGTTTGATCTATGCCCTTTGTGGAATTGGTTTATAAAAGAAAACTCACACTTGAGGTTGTGCCGTTGTAGAGTATCAGAACAGCAGTGATATTTTCAGTACTCTGGTTGGGCCCTCATGCCTACGGCCGCATCACATCCGTACTGATATTCAGTACAATAGCGTTCTCTCTTGTGTAATGTTGTTTAAGTATTATCTAGGATTGGATTGCTCTAGAAGCTAAAGCACTTATCCAGACTGGTGACTGCTGTAGTTCAGTAGTGAAGTATTTCTGACAAAGTATTTAGTTGCTCCTTGCTTCACCGTGCCCAACTGATATAAATGAGAGTTATACAAGAAATTACTTTTTAATCATTTAAGTGTCTTCCATGCTTTATGTTTATAAAAAGGTTTTGTTTTTTTATATGCAGTTTTGAAGAGAGAACTCTATTACAAGTAAAATTTTTGAAGCTATAAAGAAATGTATAGTTCAAATACTGCTGGCAAAACTTGGATGAAAGAATTGAATTTTACTTTTCTTTATTGCTTTTAAACATGACCTTGCACATAGACAAAACACAGTGAGGGAAGACGCATTGACAGAAAACCCATAAGAACTTAAGATGGCTACATATACATAAAGGAAAAAAATGAAACATGAGGACAAGCCATATTTGGTGATGCAACCAAACTATAATGTCGAAAATATTTCTGAACCATGAGTGAATATCAGTTTAATGTGTTTTTATAAAAATAAACAGGTCACATGCTGTGTGTATCGATATATAGATATATAATATATTTGTTAAAATATAGGTACTATGTAACTATGATACATACTGCTATAAATTATAAACTATACATCCATGTGATATTTTGCTTTTAAAAAACTGAAGAATTTGGATAAATCTGTAGCACAGTTAGAATCATTTTAAAATGGTTTTAAGCTGCACAATCTCGTCCTTTACAACAGTTTAGTTAAATAAGAGAACAGTTTTATAGTTTTATGAGAAAATCTAACTTCAAATGTTTGGTTTTGTATTTCCTTTCACTAACAGTATAATGTATACTTAGCCTTGTCCAATAACAGTCATCCAGCAAATTGTTGACTTCATAGTATCCACACATCCATGTAAATTCACATTAAAGGTTTAAAATGTTAACATGCAAGACACCAGAACAGTGATATACGAGAGGCATGTTTCGATTATTCAGATTATAAATTGCAAGAGCAGGAGACAGAAGTTTTCAGACAGAAAAAGGCTGTTGATTTTATTAAAATATATAAAAGCTCTTATTTGGGCTTCTTTAATATACTCTGGAGTGCACAATGACCACATGGAAATTCAAAGTCATTTCAAGTTTGATATAGAGATGAGGACTAAACGTCCAAAAACTTGAAATGCAAAACTTTTTAGTCATAACACCAATACGTGTATAGATTTTTTTTTTTTTAAATACAAGCATGAATCATAGAGCTGATTTAACAAACAGTTTTTCTGTTGACTCCCATAGCTTTCCATGATCACACTATTCCTTCTAAAACTATCAAAGCTGTGGTGAACAAAAAGTATTTTACGTGAAAGTACGGTGTTTTGTGCATGCTAAAGCAACTACTTTTTTCCCCTTTAATTTGTTTTGTTCAAGCTCAGTGTATGATGAAAATAATTTTTATTAATTTTAATTTAGATCTCTGCTACATTGTATGCCCTAAAAAGGTGTTCCACCACCTTAAGACTGGGCCATGTGGGGTCATGAACATTAATTTAAAATGTGTAAATTTAGACTTTTATCGAAATAGGGCAAAACGTGATCTTGCAACAAAGGAAGAAAAAGTTCATATAACAACAATCAAAATTGTACAAACAAGCACATTAAATAACCATTGCTTTTACTATCTAATTCACGTAATCTGCTACTTAACATTTCTCTGAAATATATTTGCACCAGGCATATATTCAATTTATGTAATAGTTGTCTGCAATATTTGTTTTTATTTATAATGATAATGTATTTAAACATAAGAACAACTATAATGGTTACAGAAAAAAAGTCATTCGACAGTGACAACAATCGCTATGTAAGGTTTTACTGTGTAGCCCTGTTGATCATCCATACAGCAGAGGGCAAAGGATGGCACTATTGTTCTCCCTCCCTGGCACAAAGTGCAAGGTACTCAGAGGTCCTTTGTCTTCTGGACAGTTAAGCAACTGTGCTGCCACAATTCTGTAAACATGTCATGGCATTTTATGTAATTTGGTAGACATGGATGTAAAAAATATGAAAGTAAGTCAAAAAGAAATACAACTGATCATCCAAAAGTGTTGTATAACACTGCTGAGTTACCTTAAGTGATATATTGTGCAAAAACAAAATGTGTTACTTGCTGGGCAAGGTTTTGATGGAACGAGTAAGAGAGCCCATGTTGGTGGAGGTGGGGAGACTTGCACTTTTTGTTGGTAAGCTGCAAGAATGTCCCATTGACTCCTCAGCAGCACGGAGAAGCAGAGTGTAGTTCACTGCAACCTCTTCGACCTTCCTTAAGAGCTGTAGCCTTTGGGTTTCAGATCGTACACCTCGTACTAACCGAATGAATGTCTGAGTTAGGCTGCACAATACCTCAAAGCTGGCTGTGACCGCATTTAACATTCGTGAGGGACTTTTTTCAACACTTGCCACTCTTCTACATGAGGCCCTGAACTCTTTGAAGCGGACTGCAAGTTCTTGCTTGTACTCTACCAACTTTGCTTGAGGCATGCGCGGTTCACCTTCTATCTGGGGACTGTTGGCACACTGCCGTAAAATTGAAAGCAATTCATTAGCATCAAGTTGTGCATTTAGAAAGCCATCTGGTAAGCAGAATGTTTTTCCCTGTAGTGTCTGCACTCGTGCCATGCTTGTCTCCAAATTGCCACATGTCCGCAGGTCAATCTCCTGTGTCTGTGGTTCCTCCTCCTCTTCTTCTTCCTCTCCACTGCAGTCCTCAGCATCAAGGACCTGCAATGTCTTGCTGACAACTGGCATAGCTCTTGAATCTAGCTGCATTCCTGGCAAGACTTGTAGGGGTATGGAATATGAAAGTTCATCTTTTTCGCTGCTCTCATCAGCAGCCTCACACTTGCGATAACAGAAACAAAAGGAGCAACATTTTTCCCTGTCTTCATTCTCTTCATTTAAACCAAGTAAAACCTCAGTGGTTCCGTCCCGACCCTGACGAACAAGTTCTTCACCCTGGATAAAGAATACTCCTTTCTTTTTGGATTCTACACCTTGAGTATGAATAGGTTCTACTGGAGTAGGAAGTCGTAGGCCTGTAGCCCTGACGCGTTCCATTTCTTTCTCCAGACTTTTTGTTTTGGTTTTAACCTCAGCATAAAGGGGTGTGCTGTCATTGTCTATTTCCCCTATGCTGTATCGTCTTTGTAGTTTTTTGTAGTGTGGGGCTCCAGTACATTCTGAATGGGAGGTGCAGGTAGGTAAACATGATGTATGTGTATCGCTGAGTTCTCTTGACTCCAGGCTTGTAGAACGAATTCGTGTGGTTTTGATCTCCAAAGTCTGAGGTTGTGTAGCAGTCCCTTGAAAATGTGGTGATTTGGGTTTTGCAGGGGGAGTTTTGGAGATGGTTCTCTCTCTGCCTCTGTGCTCCACTGCAGAACCTACTGGAGTATCAGGGAGACGCATTGCCCTACACATCCTCTTGCAGTCACAGCTACGTCTTTGCTCTCGTGAAATGCCAGGGACTTTCTGCACTGGACTTGTGCGTAGCTGACATGAACATGGAGTACCTGATGGGATGGGAGATGACCCTTGGGACAAGAACTCTCCCTGTGATGTCTTGGGCTTTAGAAGCTCCTCCAGGAACTCTAGTTCATACTGCCTCACTTTCTGGAGCTGTGCACGACGTTCATCTGTTTCCCGACGAAGCCGGGCAGGAAATGTAGCCGAAATTAGATTTTTAATACTTAGAAATGGAGCACTACGCTGGGACTTGGCTTTGCTGTTTGCTTGCTTTTTAAATTCTGCTCCTGGAATTGTAGCCCCTTTTTCTCCACAGCTTAAAACATGTGTTGTGTTTACCAGGACTGGTACACTTGTAGTGTTTTTCTGTTGCTCACCAAGGACTGTACATTTTGAGCTGTCTGGCGTGACATCAGGCACATCTTTTCCTTCAATTTTCACAGGCACTACTGGGGAGTACTTGGCTTGGGGTAAGACTTTAGGCTTAGTTAGGTTTATATCAGCAGTCTGAACAGTGCTGTCTTTGTTGGTAGATAACTGTAGTCCTTTGGCACAGGGTCGTTTATCATCAGTGGGAGAGGATGAGTGCAACACTATCTTTTGGGTTGGTTGGTCCTTCAGTTTCAGTTGTTGCCCTGGTTCTGATCGAACTGGACATGTGCAGAATAAGTCATCAACTGGCAGTAGACCTTTTGAACTTGAAGGCTTATCTGTTTCACTTAAGGGAGCCTCAACATCTTGGCATACCTTTGTTGGGGAAATTTTGGCAGATGCATTTTTATCCACAGGCAAGGAAGCAGGTAAGGCTTTATTGGTAGTTTCTGGGATTGTGTGGTTAGGGCTTTTCTCTTTTACAGTTTCAGAGACATTAGAGGTAAGTTTACACTCTTTCTTAATATCAGAAGTGTCCTCTTGTTCAGGGGTTTTTGATTTCTCTCCTGTAGTATGTTCTACAGAGCTCTCTTTAGCTTTCTCAGAATCTTGTTCATCATTTAACACATCTTCACTTTTACCTTGCTCCACTGGAGCTCTAGGGGATGCAGTCCCCTGACTAGAACTGACCTTTAATGGAACAGTTTTACTAAGGATCACAGACCTAGGTGGACAACCACCACGGATTTGGCCTACAGAAAATGCCCCTCCTCCGATTGCTTGTGTTGTGCATCCTGGAATTGTCAAAGGAAAGTCGCGTCGACTAAATATGCGGTCCTTGTTAATGTGGTGGGCCAAAAGATAGGCCTGATTTTGATGGTGCTTCATAGCAGAAACCATTTCCGACATATCGGTTAGCTCTGATGAGTTGGTCTCATGTCCTGAGTCGAGTGAAGATTCTGGAGTTATGGCTGCCAGAACAATCAACCCTGTGGGAGAACAGAAACGAGACAAAAACAAGGTCATGTTTGACATACTTGGTACAATATTCATAGCTACGTGTTAGCTATGACATTGCAATTAGCCCCGTTTTCTTAGATTATAGTTACTGTAAAAAAAAGAAATCCCTTGAATTATCATTACAGCATTGGTCTTACAGATTTTTCAGCAAAAATACACTGCTATGGCCACACAGCTGTTTAATCTTAATCCTGTGAGTTCTCATCACATGTGTCTATGGAAATGCTCTTACTTTCACTATTAAACATAGATGTTTTTTACTGTTATTTTTTTTTTTTTTTTACCATGAAACTTCGCCATGTGTTTAAGTGATCTGCATTCATGGTTTTTCCAACCACATTTCTTACACAAAGTTGACGATGGAGCACTATCCTTTCAGGTTTTGAAGGGTTCTTAACCTAGTTCCAGTAAGTTCAAATTTTCTTAGTTTCTTTGGTTGATGCAGCCCAATAATTTTACCCTTTTAAAATATCGACTTTTTTTGGACAGGCAGTGTATATACAAATATATTTGTGGTGTACTTCAGTAAAAATAGCGAATGTAGTACAATAAAGTACAGTCTATCATGACGTTTCCAGAGAAATGTTATGTTTAGACATTTATGTGAACCTCAAACACTTTGTGTGTTTCTCTGTAAACTTTGTACACTACAGCTAAAATTTATTATGTCCCACATACTGTAGGTCTAGTTTCCTTTGTATGACAGTTAAGGTATAATTCTAAGTGATCATTCAAGCAAAGTTTGATCACGTCTGTAGATGTAAGTAACATCAGTTTTGCATTGTAAAAAAAGTAACCAATTATTCTTAATGCGTCAGTTTGTACATGATTACTGAGTGCCTTCAAAAATTTTTTTGTGTATATTTAATGTTTATTTCTGCATAAGATTGCTTTTAGGCAAAAATAGGACTTCACTTTTTTGTAGCCAAATTGTAGACATGCCTTCTTGCAACACTTTTACACTGTATATTTTAAAATATTTTATACTTGTATTTATTTAATATTTTATTTAATAAGCCATTAAACATAAATGTATGCAACAAGTTGTTTGACATATTGCACTTATTATTAAGAGTACTTGGTATGTCCACCTGCTGTCTGTGGAGTCTGTTGCTGCTGGTGAGGGTAGTCCTCTGATGCAGCTAGTGCTTCCAGGGCCTGCAGAGTAGACACTAAAGCATCATCTAGCTCCTGAGCATGATCTCGGACCGTCCTTGGTGCGACATTATCAATTAATGTCACAGGTACTTTCTCATGGGTATCTGCCCGGGATGCTGCAGCCGCACCAGTGATGGGAGCAACCTTGCGATTCTTTTTAGCGTCATCTTCATCTGAGCTATTATCCCGAAACCCTGGAGGTGGTGCCGCTATTGCAGGAGGAGGAGGTTGCAGCTTTCCTCCTCCATCCTCAATCTCTTCATCCTCCTCACTTCCAGGAGGAGGAAGAGCCATGAGATCAACAGCCCCACCTTCACACGAAGCACAGCCATTTATGCATTGCAAAGCATACTTCCCAGATATGCCTTTTTCTGTCATCATGCCCCCAGCCTTAAGTTTTGCCTTGCAAGAGTCACAGAAGAATCTTGTTGTACGCTTTGAGTTCTCCATTGTTTTTGCCCTGCCTCTGAAGCCTGAGCTGTCTTGAGTTGGGCTCTCTGTATCAGCCACTGATTCAATGCTTTTGATGGTGGGATCGGACTTGGCACGTGAGCGGTTCTGTGACTTTGATATTAAGTTCTCATTGATATCCAGTTGTTCCTCTGCCTGCATTTGGAGCTCTTGCAGTTGCTGCTGCTCTTTCAAATGTATGTGACAGAGGCCAAGGTGTTGTGATGGTGGTGGTGCTGGTATCTTTTGTGACACCTCTCTTGACAAACTCTCTCTCTCTTCACGTCGACTGCTACTTGACACAGAGGCCCCAGAGCGGGAATGAGGATGGGGGCTTCTGAAATCTGAAGAACAGAACCATCAGAAGAATTGAAAAAAGCAAGAGTTACATGGTAGATGGGCGTGAGTCCAGATGGGAAAAGCAGAGGCTGGCAGAGACCATATATATGGAGGCTGAAGAAAAGTCTTTTGGAATGTCATGTGATGTGGGCATCCTCACTGGCAGACCAAAGTAGATGGTGATAGCATCCAATGTATGGTTGAATATTATGGATGTATGTTCTGAGGTCAGAGCAATGAACAAATCCAGAATGTAGTTTCAGTTGGGAACAGAAAATGGATCAAACATTCATGGATTAATTTGAAATGAAGATGGAAAGATCAAGAACAGCAAGAAGAAATGGGTGATTCTAATGACTAATGCAAGTTTCAGACAACTTATTAAAATATAAATATTATTTTACAAAGTATTGCATGATAACTAAGGAGCATTCTTCCCCACTGTTAAAGCTGCTGTAAGTAGTCTGTGTTTGGAGACTCCAGAGTTGACTACACATCTTTGGCGTTCTTCATAAAACTGAACAAAATTACACATGCATTAAGTCGGTGTTTCTATACTCTGGTCCTGGAGGACCACCTGGCCTGCATATTTTAGTGCTTTCCCTGCTCTATCACATTTATTTCAATTCAGAAAAGGCTGTTAATTAACTGATTAGATAAATCAGGTATGCTGGGAGCAGAGAAAACACTAAAATGTGCAGGGCAGGTGGTCCTCGAGGACCGAAGTTAAGAAGTACTGCAATAAGTGACATTGTTAGTTTTTGCCTTGTTTTATAATAATATGATCCAAACAAAGAGAAAGTTCTTGTTGTGGCAAAACGCTAGTTCTTTTAAAGATAACGCGTGATATTAGATAAAGAGTTATTTAGAGATAATAATGAAATATAGTCTATTTCAGTAAAGTTTGCTTGTTTAGATGGGTATAGTCCGGTACAGTATATGGGTGCTTTTTTTCCATTTCTTTCTTTTTATCAAATATGTTGATCGTGTTAATAGCCAGAAGGTTTGAATCAAGTCTGATTGTCTAACTTGTTTTTTAGCAATGTTAATTTATTTTATACAATCACCTTTGCACATTTTCTTGGTGTTATAATGGTGATAATAGTTAGGAAGTTGATACTACCTGTTGACTAGAAACCAAAAAAGTCAGCACAAGATTTTAAACCCTTTAGATCTCTTAAGTTTCATCACCACTAAAAAGTTGCATTGAGGTTCACTCTTGTTTGGCTCAGAGTTCAGTTTTTATTATCTTCTTGGTGCAATAATTAATTAAGGTTATTCTGCAGTGTAAGCCAGTGTCAGAAATAGAGGAACCAAAAGTTACTCTCTGCCATTTGTCATCATTACTGTATATACACTGCCAGGCCAAAATAAGTCAAACAGTCTAATAAGCAACTGGACCGTCTTTGCCTTAATTACGGCACATATTCGCCAGGATGTTATTTTAGCAACCTTACGCAACCTCAAAACATTTATTTCCATCCACAGTTTGACCATGAACTTGTATTGATGACTGAAGAGTCAAACCACTTTCCCAAAGACTTTCAATCCATGTGTAAAAATGATGGTCAGGCTCTCAGAACCACTCTTTCACAATTTGGCCATTGTTGTCATCCTGGAATATTTTTTTATCTCAACATAACATTGCATTGAGTCTAAACCTAACAAAATGAAGCAACCCCAGATCATAACACAGCCTCCAGAGGCTTGTACAGTGCTCAATATGAATGAGGTGTGCATTGCTTCATGCACTTCCCTTATTACCCTGATGCACCCATCACTCTGGAACAGGGTCAATGGACTCATCAGTCCACATGACAAGTTGAATTTTTATGCTACCAAGTAATCGATACCCTTTTTAAATTAACCTCACTAACACATGGTTTTCTCATGGCCACACAACTGTTTAGTCCCAATTCTCTAAGTTCTCATCACATTGTGAGTTTGGAAATGCTTTTAGTTTTACTATTAAACATAGCAGTGATTTATGAAGTCAATTTCTTAAATGAAG
>JAOTRS010000048.1:2069725-2081921 GCA_028565755.1 Dinotopterus cunningtoni | reverse complement strand
ATACATAATATGTAATATGCGATTGACATGTTAAACTCATTAAATAGAATTAAGTTAATTTCTGAAGTATATTTTAGTAAAAATTATATAATATCAATATGTAAAGGTACTTGAAGGCAAACATTTTTATGTGTGGTAATACTTTAATCAAGTGTAGCATGCAACATTCTGTACTGTAATGCTGATATATCTGAAAATACTTTTTTTAATTTACATTTTTCTCATTCTTCTTATTTTACTAATCATATTGTTATTAATTGCAGAGAACATGGTAATTAATGTACTGTTCAGTTTGTTATATCGAATGAAAGTAGCCCGCTGCATTTATTACTTGAAATTCACAATAAATTTAATTATAAATGAATTCACTGCTTTAAGATTTGTGTATCTTGTTTCTTGTTTTGATGGAATGAAAGTTGACAAATGGTGTACAACATGCTTTCATGGCAGCGCATATTTGAGTCATAAAATAACCCAGTTACGCTATACCAATGTATTCATCATGTAAAATGCATTACATTTATTGACCTACTGTTAAATGAAGGATTTTATGTGTAACACATTTATGCATTATGTGTATTAATTTATATGCAAAACAATACATTTGGCTTTTAACCTTTAAACACAGTGCATATTAAATCAACTGCTGTGCTGTGCATAATGTAGTCATAACCAATGCACCTCTTGATACTTTTATTCTTCCCTCAAAATGTACGTGTCACTTGTGTGCATAATGTTGTATTAAGGGATTATGTACTGTATATTTATAGTGAAACTAAGGAGCCCAGTCCTGTTTCAGCATACGTATGAGGGTCCTAGGCCCACGTACAGTATGGGTTTGCAAAGGAGTGGAAAAACTTGAGTAGTCTAGATAAATCCCTGACCCCACCCTCACGGAATGCCTTAAGGATGAACAGCTATAGTACAATGCATTCACAGCAGACAGTCTTGCCCAAAATACATGATTATGTTAATTAATGGGCAAAAGACCCTCAACCCATGGCCACACTCCAAAATGTAAAGGCAAGTCTCACTACATATGGAACTTTATGATCAACAAACACATGTGTTTGATAGAGAGGTATCCACAAACAAATCATATACCATACATACATTGAAAATATGCATATGTGTGTCTAGAAAATAGTGGTACTTTTTTTTTATTAAACGCCATGGTTCGCTGCAGTAGGAAGATTACTGGTAGTTTTTTAGCCACATTTTAGCACAAACGTGAATATAATAAGGCAGGAAATTACAATTCCTGACTATAGCATGAACAAACATTCAGTTGATCTGCATGAAATAAGCACATAACAAGCAGCATACAATATGGACATCAAACAGTATGATGTTTTAATACAATTCATGATTCATGATTTGAATTTTGCAGTAAATTAGTGTTTACAGGTATAGAAAGATATTGATTAGTGGCCTTACTTTGAAAATCGTACTAGTACTAATGCATCAAGCTTGCAACTTAAAAAAAAAGCAAACCCAAACTTTTTTAGAATAGTGTTAGATCATTAATTAAACTTTTTGAAAGAGCAATACCCTGCGATTGATTGGCACCCTGGTGTACTCCACCTCGTGCCCCAAGTCCCCTGGGATAGGCTCCATTATATACTATAATTTCCAAAGCACAACTATTTAAACTTTTTCAACTTATTTTTGCTATATTGTTAAAAAAAATATGCTCGATATTTATTTTCAGTAAAATTCGAATATACTTATTCATTCTTATATTTAGTGGACTACTCTCTCTGATGTGAATGTGTATCGCGCTCACACTCTCAAACTCTTTTTTTTTTTGCCTGCTGAAGCTGACTTTTGCGCGTTCAAGCTCATTTATGTGTGTGTGGCCATCTCTCTTCCATGCGCTCAATATCAACACTGCAGCAGTGTTTAGAACTCTTCCACTATTCCAGCCAACCAGAGACTAGAGTAGGGCAATACCAGCCAATCAGAAACTGGAGGAGGGCACATTCACTGTTTTTGGATTGGCTCCGCTATTCTCCGCTTCTAGTTTGGATTCACGGCTGGAATCTGTATAAATGCGCACGTTAGTTGTTCTCGTTCTTATTTTATTTTAACTGGCACACAGTAAATTTCATGTTTTTTGTTACGTATTTTAAAATTAAGCACATAGTTTAAACTATAGAATGTATTTTCTAATTTGTTATTGCTAAATCTTATGTACTTCACTTCTAGTATAATGCTCCGTAGCTTTCGGACTGTTGAGTCTCTGCGTAACAGCTAGAATCAACACAACAGGTTTAAATTAATACAGCATATTCAAATACTAATGCCTGTCTTTGTTCAGACAACCGTATATATTTTTGTGTTTGAGACATCCTGAATATTTGTTGAAGACTAGAAACTATAGTACTGTTTATTTTGTAACCTTGTGCAAATTAAATCTGTTGAACTCATGAATACAATCTACTTCGTCATTACTGATGTAATGTGTTGAAAAACATGAAAAATGTTGTCTAAGATGCTAAGTTGTTGATTTGGTTGATCCGAGGATCCGGGTTTGAATCCTGCTGTTGGTGGTTGCCTGTCTCAAGTTTGGGTAAAAAATAAAAAGAAATTGAGAGTTGTGTCAG
Source organism: Dinotopterus cunningtoni (assembly GCA_028565755.1). Lineage (NCBI taxonomy): Eukaryota > Metazoa > Chordata > Actinopteri > Siluriformes > Clariidae > Dinotopterus > Dinotopterus cunningtoni. The sequence continues at coordinate 2,079,315 of JAOTRS010000048.1, read as the reverse complement.
GAAGGGCATCGGGTATAGAAGTTGTGTGTGGATTTGAGAGTCTGTTGTGGTGATGCCTTGACAAGGTTTACTTTTTTTGGGATTTGGCCAAAAGCATGCTACTGCTGCATTAAGAATATATTCATGGTATATTATTCACGTATTTGCAACACATCACACACGTGTAAAAATTGTTCTAATATACCTAATACACTAAATATATACTTTAATTACTGTTCCTGGTATGTATATATTAGTACATAAACAGCCATATAATTTAAGTGTACCAAGTATACTTAAAATTGCTCCACTTTAGCACACAAAAGTGCACTTAATACACAAGTGTGCTTTTGTATAATTTAATTACAACTTAAGTGCCCTTAGTGCAAAATTAGTTGTTCCAAAATAGCAAACTTCAAGTACTGTAGTCATTTGGAGCAAGTACACCCAAGTGTGCTTGGGTATGCTAGGATTTAACCTACTATATTAGTGAATACACTAATACTAGTATTCTGCAATTAAGAGAGACATTTAATATCACATAAACAGACTTTTTGATATTTTAGTACAAAATTTTGCATGCAGAAATTTAAAATGAAAACACATTCAGCAGTGATTGCTTACAAATCATTTTCCAGTTAATACCAATCACAGCAAATTAATACCATTTTCACCATAAGAGAAGTAGGTCCAGAAATATGAAAAGAGATGTTAAAGATTAATAGCCGAATCAGGCAAGTTTAAGAACCTCTGTTACCATGACCCCCAGTCCATCATAAACCTCATGTATTGGGGCATTGCACATAAATGCACAAGAAGTTACTAGTTTATTCTTTTTATCCACATGCACTTCTCCCACATTCTTATTAACATGCTTAGAGCCCAGGTCCACCATTGTCTTAGCTGTGTCAGCATATGGCCATCTGCAAAGGTAACAGATAAAAATCAATACTGTAGATACATACTGTATGTCTAATTGCCAATTTAGAAAATTTAAATTGTGCTTACTTCTCACACTTCGTGTCATGGCCCACAGTAAGTTCACAACCTGCAAGAGTCTTTGCGGCAAGTACTGGAGAAATACAGCACATGCCCAGAGGCTTTCCTGCCTGGTGGAAGCTCTTGATGACCTTCTCGACCTGCGGCTTCACTGAGAAATCTTTGCCCTTGATGGCCCAGTCACTGAGATTCTTAGCTGCTCCAAAGCCTCCTAAACAAAACAGTTAAAGGCAACCATGAATACATTTTTACTTAATGCCTTAATAAAATGGGTTCCCAGGCAATAATCAGGTGCGATCGCTGAGCTCTTTGGATCTCGGCATGATGTCTAGCTTTTGAGAAACTTTTGGTCTACTTCATTTTGTCAGGCAGGTTTTAAGTGATTTCTTGATTGCAAACAGGTGTGGCAGTAATCAGGCCTGGGTGTGGCTAGAAAAATTGAACACAGGTGTGATAAAGCTATCAGCTATGTGATAAAGCTAAACAGGGGAGGGGCAAACACTTACGTACACAGGGGGCTATGTAGTTTTGGATTTAGTTTTTCCTTAATAAAAAGCTTCATTTAAAAACTGCATGATGTGTTTACTTGTGCTATCTTTAACAAATATTTAAATTAGTTTGATGATCTGAAATATTAAAGTGTGACAAACATGCAAAAGAATAAGAAATCAGTAAGGGGCAAACACTTTCACACCACTAATTGATATATATATATATATATATATATATTAGATAGATAGATAGATAGATAGATATTATTTTATTTTTATTTTTTTACTTTTTTCTGCAGGCTGGTAAACTGACCTGGAAATATGACTGCATCATGATTAGCTACATCTAGCTCGGCCAGGTCAGTGATGTCTCCACGAGCAATTCGAGCACTTTCCTGCATCACATTGCGCTTGTCTGCCACAGGTTTTCCTTCACAGTGGTTTACAACATGCATCATCTCAGCATTAGGGGCAAACATCTGGACCTAGAAAGAAGACTTTTTCACCATCCTCACAAAATGTTTTAAATTTGAAAATTTTAAAAAGTTTGGATAAGGTTTTGGTGTATAAATTATGAATTATACATTACATATAATTTTATACAGTGCCTGGTCAAGTAACTGGCCAGAAACTTGAATTCATTGTCTATTTGGTAATCTACTGTATACCTAATCTGTATTGTGTGTCAGGTACAAACAATAATTTACCTTGGCACCAGCCCGACTAAGATGAACTAGTATGGCAGAAGCCTCATGGATCTCAGTTCCATCATAAACTCCACAGCCAGCAAGGATCACTGCTACACACTTTGCCATTGCACCTAAGAAACGCACAGAAATAGGAAATTTAGGGTCATCTGTTGTAAGCACTAGCCAATCAACTAAGGTATTTTACATAAAATTGTTCAAGTGTGCTGCTTGTCGCCTACAAAAACTATTTGCATAAAGCACAGAATAAAGGAAGTAATGAGATTAATTATAAAAATAACCAACAGGTGTCTATGACAGCACTTTTAAATATTTAGATAGACTTGGACACTATCAGTGCCACTTTCCCCTGGTAAACTATAATCACCTTGGTGTCCAAGAAGGTAATGTACATGAGAACAGGCAGTATTAAAGGTAACGGTTATCACCGATTTACCCGTAAAATTCAAAGTGTTCTCTCTGACACATTGAACTCTTCTTGCGACTTGCTGTAGCCATTAAACTACATTAAGCCAGTCATTAAACCAAAGACTTAATAGTTTGTTTTTATAAAAAGTCCGTATATTCTTACATTGCTATTTGAAACGTGACTCACCTACTGAAAAGAGATTTTAAACCAGCAATCGCACTTCAGCTGTCTCAGTTACCACGCTCAAGCTTAGGCGCGCGCGACTGTTTTATATAGGCTCATGTTTTGCCCCGCCCCCGCTCTATTTGGACAGGTGATGCAACGTTTATACAGTGAGCTAATGCTGAATCATACCGTTCAATACTATCATTGTTGATCGCATAGAAGCGTAAAGTAAACTAAAACCCATTCTATTAATTTCCATGCCTTTTCGTTGGTTAAAAGTAGTTTCTAACGATGTTTCTAATCCTATTGCTGTTTTAATAATATAATAAGTAAAACAGTAATACGACGCGAAATGACACCGAATCCAACTTTACAGTAAACAAATAACTTTAACTGCAGACAAAGTATAAAAGTTTATTCAGATGAATATTTCTGGACTTTTTTTCTTTTATTTTCTTTTCTTTGAATAAACTATTAAATCCTGTGGGGAATTCATTCTTTTTTCCAAATGAAAATGCAGGAGTTTCGGTCTGTCTTGTCTTTGAATAAACCTTTAAACCCTGTGAGGGATTTATTCACTTTTCTACGTGAAAATGCAGGAGTTTCTGTCTAACTAAGAAAGCGCAGTTCGGGTTTCGGGAAACCAACCCAGTCGAAAAGGGCAGTTAACATCGATGACGTCACTTACGAGACCGTTCATAAGGTGCAGCACGCGTGGCGATGAGCAGCTCCTGTAACGATGGCAGCATCTTCATCCGACTCCGAATCACTGCATTACTCCATTGGTATTTTGGGTATATCTGGTGGTATGTTGCACATTTATTTACTTCAGTAGCTAAATTCAGAAGCAAAGATAAGTATGAAAATAATTCTTACATTTTAAGTGCCTCAAAAGTTTTCGTTTATTCATTTGGTTTTCCCTAATGAGATATAATACAAATATCATCATTTATCAAAGATATACTTTAAAGAAAACTTTGTGCCGTTATATTTATTTAAGACCGAGAAAAAAAAACGATTTGTGATGGAAATATGTTTCGGTTATTAAAAATCTGAATTTCCTGGTAATAATACAAACGTCTGCTGTTATTTTCAGTTAACAATAATGATGTCTCGTTTCCCTCCAGTAGAGGGCACGATTACGGAAAAAAGTTACTCATTACTTCGAGTTTTTTAAATAGAAGTTAGGTTGTCTCTCTCTCTCTCTCTCTCTCTCTCTCTCTCTCTCTCTCTCAAAAACGTTCACCGATTGCTGATTTCTACAAATAGTCTCAATCAAATTTCCATTTTTTTTTTTTTTAGTAATTCTTCAATGTATAATGTTCAAAATGATAAATCTGATGACCCAGTATTTTTTTTTATCAAGCCTCCTTGCTGCTTCTGGTTAACTACTATGCCAGCTCTCCTGATAAGGCCTTGATACCTCCTACAGCATTGGGGATTGAGCTGATCATTATCTCTGCCCTGGTGGCCTATGCAGGTGGGTGTATGAGATTGTAAAGGTGTATGTGTATACATTTTATTATAACTATTTTTTTAAATTAATCTATAATATGGTAAGTACAATATAAAACTACAGATTATTGTTCAGTCACCAATGCAATGTCTATTTTTAAGATGCATTAATTAAATTCATGTTTTCATTTTTAAATAATTTCAAAGCAGTGAACTGTAGGAGTGTAGGGTTTGATGAGAAAACCCTGATGTGTGAAATGATATTAATAAATTTTTGTTGTTGCTTTTGTGTTGGAAAATGCAAATGAGGATTAGTCTCACTGTTGTTCTTTTGGCTGCTCATGTTAAGGGACTGCCACAACATACCATATGTTTTGTCGCATTAAATATGCAAATAAAAAATTGCATACTTAATAAAACAAAAAATCTAGTAATTTGATAGTCATATTATTATTTTTATTTTACTAAAAAACTTTCTTTATTGTTTACTGAAGATAATGCCATGCATTCTAAAAACAGTAATGCAATTTTATTGTTTTTTCAGTATAATAGTTTCATACATCCAACAATAATAAAGTTTTGTGGGATTTCCCCTGTAATATCCGTTTAATTAGGTATATGAATGACCACTGGGTGTCACGCTGGCAACCTTATGTAACTGCCACAAAAACGATGAATACTGTATATCTCATTGTGGGGGGAGTAGTATCGATCGCCCAATGTGCTGGATGGCACATGGATGGACCAAAATAAAAAATAATGAATATATACAATTTTATTTATGCAGATTATCTTAAAATAGAGTCTTGCTTGTGAAAATGTAAAAAAGAAAAAACAACTTTTAAAATACATAGAAACTTTGTGTTTGTCCTTAAGTGACTGGGGTATATACAGTAAAGGAATTAGAAATGTATGTCACAAAGACATTAGGAACATTAGGAAACAAGTTCAAGATTAAGCACAAGTGAGCAGCAGAGCTTAAAGTTGCTAAATTTCAGATAATGTCATTGTGGGGATTTAACAAAAACTGTGAAATAAATATTTTTGTGTTGAGTTTGTGATGTTTTTATTCTTACATCTTTAGCATATCTGTAGTTTATCCCAAAATAAATAAATAAATGATTAACATAATTAAATTGCTTTTTACAACAGTAATGTCTTGGCTTAATAATTTATAGTCATAATAAACATAAACAAGATTTTTTAAATATTTTATCCGCCTTTCTCAGATCTAAATAGCACTTCTTCTGTCTTGTGTTTTAGGTCTGTGCCGGAGTTTGTCTCACAACATTTTTTATACCACACTGTGTCTGACTGTGTCAGCTCTGTGGTGTAGCTCAGGGCTTGTTTATATTTTAGTAGGGGAAGGTATAATCACTGAAGGAACAGGTTTAAGAAATGCAATGGTACCAGGGCTTGCTGCGTTTACTTTGGCATTGCTTATCATTAGTTTAGTGGCTGTTCTGCATAAAAAGGTTTTACTCAGCTTTATTTCCCTTACCATATGTTTAGCGTGTGCACATGAAATCGCCGGTATGGTTAAGGTAAACTTTGGCCAGTCAGCCACTGCTGCCTGTTACCTCCTGGTCTGTTTTGTCTCTGCCTACTTTGGCATCATTCGTCTGTTTTTCTACATCTCACATGGTAAGATTAATCTACCAGGCACTGAGCTGCTGAATAAAAACAGTCAGCAGTCAGCACAGGGTCAAGAACATAACAACATAATTGCTGTTGGTTTAGTAATGAACTTGGTGTCAGCTAGTTTGCTAGCTTGTCCATTGCTTGGTGTGGTCCCTACACTTTTTTCTGGCCATGTCCCATGGCTTTGGACAGCTGGCATCTTCCAGCTAGGTGTGTCTGTTCTCTCCTACAGAGCCATAGACACCATGGCAGCAACCTTTTATGGCTTTACAGCTATACTAAAGTTTTCGGAAGGATATAGTGTGCTAGTGAGGGACTTAACAAACCAAGTACCCTATTCCCCAGTACCTTTCCCCACTGTTTTTGCAGTGCTTTTTTTTGTCCTGGCTTTGTTTAGTTGCACTAGAAGTTTAGTTGATGGGCTGTACGTGCTCTTCTTTGTGGCTTACTCTATAGCCATCGCTGCACAACCCAGAGGCTTTTTCCAGGAGGGAACACAAGGTGTGCAAGCAGCTATATTTGTGGCATCTGCCATAATGCTTCTAGTAATTCTCTATAACCATGTTTCTGAAAAGAAGATACCCACAGGTGAAAGTATCCTCAAGAACTTTCTGGCTCGCAGCAATAAATTTACACTACGGACACAGGACAAAGATCTGCATGCTCCTTATTTAGGACACTCTAAATATGCAGATGCTGAGGTTTTGGGCCATGGTTGTAGCGTTCTGGCAGCTTTTGCCATAACTGCTAGTGATGCTAATCAGGACCCCTTATCAATTCTGATTTTGCCATGGGCTGTGGTTTCAGGTGGTGTCCTACAGTTGCTTTGTGGTTCAGTAGCCTTTGCTCGAGGTAAGACCCTAGAAAGCACTGCGTTTATATTCTATGGAATTATGTGGATAGTGTGGGGCCTGACACGTTTTGGTGGTCTCTATGGTGATGTCCGTGGGTTCAACTTATCAGTAGGAATCATCAGCTTTATGGTTTTTAATTTGCTTGTGGTTATCGGAACCCTGTTCCTGAATATAGCATGGTTTCTCTATGCAGTTACCTTTGAGCTCATTCTAATTAGTTTCCTGTTGGATGCATTAGGAACGCTGCCCTATGGCTATGACATTGGTGTGACCATCATTTTTGGTCTGGTTAGTTTCTACTTTTTCCTGGCCAATATACTAAACTGCACTTTTGAGAGTCTGCAACTTCCCTTTGGTCATCCTCTGATCAAGTTGAAAGGATTTGGTGGAGGCAGAGACAGCTGCCCACACCTTCCTGCTAGAAAGGTCTCATCAGTGAAGCAGATTGCAGGTAAGATGCTCATCTTTGAATCAGCAGTTCAAATTAAATCAGGGTACATGGTTTACTATAAAATATTTTATATATATATTTATAGACATCATGAAGAATGGAGGTATATGTGGGATGCCCACCGACACTGTCTATGTGCTTGTGGCAGCTTGTAATCGACCAGAGGCAGTTGAACGGGCGTATAAGTAAGGTCCTAATTTATTACTGTAGTAGTTATACCAGGTCATTATTGAATTATTTTATTTAATTTGTTAGAGCATATTGTATCATATTCTACATACAATATTATGGCTCAAATATAGTTTAGTCATCCCATCTATAATTCAGATAACTGGTTCATATTACTTTTACTTTTTACTTGAGTTTGCTCAAACATGATTTAGCAGATGGACTTGTTTGGGGGTCGATAATTGAACAGTTTTTCAAAAACATTATGTCTAGTTTTCTGCTAAGGGACTGTATTTAAAACAGATAAATGTATGCTTTTTGATTTCTTTGTAATTGTCAGGCTACATCATGCCACACAATTTGTTATTATTCTTCTACAACAATAGAGGACACCTCATAGAGGACATCTCATAGGAACACCTATTGTTCCTTCTTTACATTACACAAAACATTTTAACACGCTGACAATGATTTATTAAGTAACAGAATTGATAGATTTATATAATTCATATTTTCCCTAACTTTTAATATTGTAGGGTGAAGAAACAGGCGCAAGAGCGCCCAATGTCATTATGGATCTCTTCCATTAAACAGTTGGAACCAGTCAAACAACAGATCAATCCACTTCTCTGGGACTTAATGGAGGTGGCTTGGCCATCATCAATCAGTCTGGTCATACCTAGAGGTTGGTAGCTTAACATTCGTCCTTACCTTACAGATTTGAGCACATTCTAACACCAATTAAGATTAAGATCCTTTGTACACAAGCACAGATTGGCTAACATGCAATGTTTCCCTGTTCTTTAGCCCCATGGATGGAGTTCTTTGGTTTCCGTGATTCATCAAAATATATTGGCACACCACAAAGCATAGCTATCAGAAACCCAGACTGTACTGTTGCAAACCACCTAATTAGCTTGGTAGGTCATTTTTTTGTTTGTTTATATTTATGTTCTTTTAGCTATTGTGATGTAACTAATTATATGTGAGCGACACAGTGGAGCAGTGTCGCCTTGCACCTCCAGGGACCGGGTCCGATTCCTGGCCAGGCTCAATTCCCATCTCTGTGTGCATGGAGTTTGCATGTTCTCCCTGTGCTTGGTGGGTTTCCTCCGGGTACTCCGTTTCCCTCCCACAGTCCAAAGATATGCAGGTTAGGCTAATTGGCATTCCCAAATTGCCCGTAGTGTGTGAATATGAGTGTGTGTATGTGTGTGTGCCCTGAAATGGATTGGCACCCTGTCCAGGGTGTACCCTGCCTCGTGCCCTAAGTCTCCTGGGATAGGCTCCAGGTCCCCGCGACCCTGAATACAGGATAAAGCGGTATAGAAGTTGAGTGAGTGAGTAATTTATAAAAACATATGTGGTTCTATACTGTACATAATTATCTCAATAACGAGATATGTTAAATGTCAGACTATTATACTTGGTGTTTTAAATAAATGTAATAATCATTTTACATTTATCCTGTAGGTGGGTCCTATTGCTGTTACATCAGCAAATCCAACAGGAGAAGCAGACACTACCCATCATAACCAGGTGTACTCAAAGTTGGGTGACAAGGTACATCCTTGGAGATAAAGGAGTGTTTGTGAATTTACTTACATTAAATCTCATACATACAGTATACAAATTACAATATTATTTCTTTGCATAGGTTGATGGTGTGTTATGTGATGGACCTTCACCAGAAAATATTGCCTCCACTGTCGTTGACTGCACCAAGATTGAGAGTGGACAAATTGGCTTTTTCAGAGTCGGCCTTATTCCTAAGTCTAAGGTAAAATTTATTTATGCTGGCCAACTAATTTAACATATAGTACTTTTTGTTGTAGGACAAATAACAATTTTGTCATGTTTTAAAGGTCCTGCAGCTATTCGAGGAAATTCAGAGGAGACATAAGCATGGCCATTTGAATGATGGCTTTGAGACAGACATCGCTGATCCTCAAAGAAACAGCCCAGTTACTTACACAGACTCTGAAACAGATTCAGGTCAATCTGACTCGTTGAGATCACTAGACCTCAGCCAAAACACCAACAATGATGATGAAGATGAATTATAGAGATGACCTCTGTATCAAGAGCTTTAAGCATGTTAACAAAAGCCTGTAAATATCTAATTCCATATAGTACACTTATAGAAACCACCCAATACAATGAAACCAAATTAAATGTAATATAGACTAATTTGAACAGTTTAACTGTTAACAAAAATGTCATGGAACTGTACACAATATCATTTTTGAGTATAGACATTGCACATGAGGG
>JAOTRS010000048.1:1997075-2017460 GCA_028565755.1 Dinotopterus cunningtoni | reverse complement strand
AAATGATCGGCTGATTGTTTAACTACATAAATGAACAGGAGTACAGGTCTCCCTACTAAAGTGGCCAGGCTGTGTTTAATTTCAAACATTTGTGGATATATCTGTAGATATGTAGAAATGGGTCCTGATTCTTGGTTTTGTTAGCCCAAACACAAGAGAACTGAATTACCAAATGCAGCGTCTCTTATACTGCAAGGACATTTCTTGACATTCATAGATGTTAACAAGTGTGACCTGTTTTCACAGAAATGTTAGCAATTATAAGCAAATTTCACAGTTGAAATTCCAGACCAAGCCATATTTACCCAATAATTCTAACACTTACTGCACATTATTTCCATTCTGATACACAAAATGCAGGCAGTAACTTTACTGCACTATACTTCAGTAATTACTAGGATAAATCTGCAATGGCAAAATATTTTAGGTTAAAGATTGTTTGTAAATCATTTATGGATGATAATCACCATGTAATTGCTGAATGCTGTCAATATTTCACCAGTTAATGTGTTAGATATGCAATATGCAAATAGGGAAACCTTAAATAGCTCGTATACTTCAGTTGCAACTGGTCAGTTTAACTTTGCACTGGTACAGTATAATGCTAATGTAGCTAATGAGTAGGAGAAATTTCTGATTACTAATTACTAACACTTTCTATAAACTATTAAAGGGAAACTGCATGCCCAAGTCCTCAGGCAACTTGACCAATACTGTTGGATAAATCATTTTTATACTACAATGTCACCAAAATCTACAGAGCCCCTAAAAGGACATGAAAAAATTAATCTGGAGTGCATTTCTAGTGCACATGAGAAACGTTTGGTGTGAACTTTTTTTTAAATCAATCCCCTTTCAGAATGTCACCACCCCCCAGTTAATAGACTATGAAACAGTTTGTTGTGACCAACATTGTTAATGCATATAGCTCATACAACTGGTACAATATAACAATAAGTTGCAGGTATCATGCATGCACTTTCTCACCATGAATCAATTTAGTGTCAATAATCTGTCTTCCTGTATGTTTCTGGAGGAGTAAGAGAAAATCTGAAAACCGCTAAACTCCATGCAGATGGTAGCCCAACATCACGTTCAAAACCAGGACCTTGAGGCTGAGAAGCTACTGTATCACCCTTTCACCTGAAGATTCGCAAAAAATGTCCTAAGAAATTATCTCTATGTTTAACTGACCAGTTTATTGTCGTGATAAACAATTTGCTACCTTATGATTATTTGAATAATAAGTTAACTGAATAAGTGGACTGAAAAAAAAAAAAAAACATTTTCAGAATTTCGGCCTTCTGTACCAAAAACCAGTGCACAAAGCTTTCTTTAAGAGTTTGATAGCCATGTCATTTGGAACACAAAATATTTTAATAATTCAGTTACATGAGGTTTCTGTACATTGTAATATTTCCTAAACCTGCATTGCAGGCATGTACAAACCTATGTAAATTTCTCCCAAAGTGTTTCTTTTGATTTCAGCATTCATTTAAAATAACCTGAAATGGGCATTCCTATGAATTTTTGTAAAATGAATCATATAAGCATTACCATGCTAACCCTTTAATGTCAGTATGGTGTCCTTGGTTATCCAGAACAGTGTCCATATTTTCTTCTGTGCTTTTCATCGTTCCTTGCTTGACTTTATTTTCAAAGTCACGCAATGCTGAGGTAAATTGATTTTGGCAAGTCAGTGGAAAAGAAGAGGAGAGTTCAGTCTTGTTTTGGTTATGTGAGTGGCTATGTACCACTGTCAGCTGCAGGTGCTCTTCGTAATATAGGATCCCAAAAAGAAAGAGGGAAAAATCTGGAATGTTAACTCTCACAGTCTTCAAAGGGTACGGCCAAAATTCTTATGAATAGTAAATTCAACAGCCAGTTTTTATATAGCTAATAAATTTGCACAGGGTTTACATTTGGCACATTGATCTTTAGAACTCTTGTTGTCATTAAATAGTGCATTTCTGTACAGTGACACCCAAAAAAGTGAGATTCCATGGCTTAGAAATGTCCCTCTAACATAGGTTCCAGTAATACTCCTGTAAAAGCATAGTAAAAGCATAAGAATAAAATTATAATTCCATGCCATCAGTAAGAAAAAATAAGACAAAATGTTAATCTGATATGTCTTTGATACAAAATGGTCCCAATATGTGCTATCAATGTTTTTAGGGCCTACAAAGGATGTTGCTTATCCAGGATAGTAGGATGAGCATTTTGAATTGAAAAAGTCAGGCAGTATGGGGGAGAGAGCAAGATGAGGTCATCCTGTTTTGCATACAAAATCTAATTGAGGAGCTTACTTTGCACAACAGCATTTTTTTTTTAATCCAAATAACTATGTTTCAAACAAAGAAGTATAATAACACACAATCAGGATAGCAAATTTCACTTTTATAAAATGGCTCCCAAGAAGACACATTGCATTTATGAAGGTTTTTTTTTTTTATCTTTAGACAAAAAGAACGAAAACAACTACAAGAAAAATTGCAAAAGCATGAAGAAAATGCAGCCATGGTAGGTTAAAATCTCAATCAAGCCTCGCACAATCACTCAATAGGTAGTTTGTAAGTACATGTAGTTTCTCATGCAAGATATCTATATCTTCTTCAGAGGGCCGAAATAAGAAAGGGTGGGTCAAGGGTAATTTCCATGCATCTCCGGCTTTAAGTCAGTGCAGGTGTGCCAGGGTGTGAGAACTGAGCGGGAAATGGGGAAAAGTGAGGAACGTGCATCAGCAGCTAGTTACAAAGTATTACCTCAGTTTTTCAAATGAGGTCATCAATGCTATGTCCTTGTTTGGGTCAGCCCGCTTGCCTTTAAGGTTTTCAATCCGAGGGAATTTAGAGCTGGTTTTATGACGATACATTTTTTTGTGTGCAGGTCCATTTACGCCTGGTACCCCAAGATTAGACTTATCAAACATGTTACAGCCCAGAGTCAACTGGGGGAAGAGAGGATGAGAGGCATTGAACTTAGCTTGAGACTTGCCACATTTCCCCCCTCCTTTCTTGCCTTTTGCCCCTTCAGCAGACACGGAACCTTTTTTCTTGGGTTCAGATGAGGTTCCTGCGAGGATTTTTAGTGTCTTTAACTTTAGACTATTTACCTCTGAGGGTAAACAGATGTCTGTAGTAGGGCCCCATATCGGCTCAATCGAGGTCATCATGAAACGCTGGACTTCGGCCATCCCTGATACAATGTTAGAAAGGATGTTGGATGGCTCTTCAAACTCTCGCTGATCATCCGTGTAACTGTTGGTCTCTGACCAGCCTATTCCGGGCCAGTCCTCAGAGCTGCTATCTATCAGCTGATGTGTCATGCACTTTGTGTCCCCAAGCTGGCCTTTAGTCTTTTCATCCAATAAGGCTTTTAGCTTTTTTGATGCTCGTGAATTCTGTCTTGGGGTCTTGACCTTCTCTCCCTTTGCAGGTTTTGGTTTGGTTGCTTTGCTTTTTTTAGAATTTTGTCCTGAAGTTTGTCTGTTGCTGCCTTTCTTCTTTGAGCCTTTTTTCCCATTGATCATTTCAGCACCATGCTCATCAAAGTCAGTTTGATTAATTGGCTTCTTTTCCAGGCTGATATGGTTGTCATTATTAGAACTGTGCAACTGATACTGATTATTATCTACTCCAAATCCAGGCAGGTGTTCTTGGTGTTCTGTAATGTTGCAATTCCATTTCACCTCTTGAGTACCCTCCGATATTAGCTCAGACCCATTCTGGAGAACCTTGGAATTTCCCGATATCTTCAGCTCTCGCCATGTGACCTGTGGGGACAAGTTGGGGGTCTCAGGAGGTGAGAGCTCCGACAGTGATGCATGTCTGAATTTATCAGGAGTGAAGTTGGAGATATCAAGCAAGTCTGTTGACTCCCGCAGTGGTGTGATTGCTTCAACGTTCTGTTGAATCACCAGTTTGGGACTGCAGTGGGCCAGAAAGTTCTCATTCACATCATTCTCACCATCTTTCTCACAAGCCTTAAGACTTAAAGAGCTGTAATTGCTGGAAGTAGCTGACAGTGAGCCAACTGAATCGAAACTGATAAGCCTTCCATTGCTACTGTGCAGTGCCCCTCTTTGAAACTGTAGTTGGCCTTCCATACTGGGAACTTGACATACTTGAAAATCGGAATCAGCCGGTAGTGCCTGCTCTGGCATGTAATTTTTTTCATAAAGGATTCTGTTGTTATCCAGCTCCAACTGACTGTACCCTGGAACTGCAAGGTTTTCTGCTATTGGCAAAGACATGGTACTAGGGAAGTTGTTGGGCAAGATTGCTGTCTCAGGGACATCAGAGGTGAACTGCTGATTTGGGTCAAGTGGAGTGTGCCACATTTGGGTAAGACTGGGGCAGTTCTGAGGTGACTGTTGGAGCTCTGATTCAGAGGGTGGGGAGAGTACGCAGCTTTGCGCTAGCTGAAGAGGAGTAAATTGCTGCTCTTCCAGAGAGAGACCCAGAGATTGTTGCCTGGGGTTCTGCTGAGGAAAAAAGGAGCCACCAGAGCCACCCATGGAGTCTGAGGCTTCCAACAATGTCTGCAGATAGCCTCCAGGGATAACAGACATACCTGTGGCCACATCATCAGATGATGTAGCTTTGTTATAGGAGCATGTGTTAGTCATGAAAACTATTTTTTCAGGGGTCTTAGCTGTTTGACTCTGAGGACTGTGTATAGCTGAGTTCGTCTCTGTTTTGTTTCCACTAATGTCTGTATTTTCTGTCGCCACACATGCTTCAGGTATGTTTGACTTGCTTTCAGTGTTTTCTTCAAATTTCTTCATTCTCTCACTTCTGATCCTTGCTTCACTTTTAAATTTCCGAATTCTAACCATTTTACTTCCTATTCTTCTCTCCTCTCTCCGTTGTGATCTGCTCTTTGGGGTAACAGTGTGGATGATGTCATCTGGGTCTAATGTACTTAAACAACTGGGGGCTGCTATTGTTAATGGTCTTGCTGTGGGAGCTGTCTCACAAGCTGAGCCAGATTCCTGCTTTAGGTCAGAGTAACAGAAGTCCTGCTTGTGGGGTGACTGCAGCACAGCTTGAATCCTCTGAATCCTAAGTCTGTTTGCTAGCTTGTGTTTCCTTTTGGGAGGGCTAGAACTAAACATACGATTACCATTAAGGTGAAAATTGTGTTGATCGTCTGCATGCAGTCTAAGCTGTTCTTCATGCTCCCTTTGTTTCTTCTGCCAGAAATCCTTCAGAGGTGCCAGTTTTTCATATTTGCTAACTGTGTTTTCGTTTAAACACACAGTTGTGACTGTTGGATCGGTTTTGCAGAGCTTTACACACATGTGTTTTTCCCCTTTAAATCTGTTGATAATAATATATTTAATTATCACGGGTGGTTCTTTCCGGGAAGATTTTCTTCTCTTTTTAGGGCACCAGTCATCATCCTCTTCCTGTCTTGGACCAGTAGGTGTCTGTTCACGCTTTTCATTGTTCTTTTCACTGTCAATAGAGTCAACATCATAAAGGTAGTCATCACTGTACCTGACTTTTCTTTTTGCTCTCAAGCCATAATTTAGAGGGTTGGAAGAGCAAACATTCTTTTGTGAAAAGAAGTTTCTCTCTTTGCTCAGAAGAAAAGTGTCAATAGACCCAGTGCTAGAGCTGTCATCACTATATTCCTCTGAGTCTTCAGTTGAGTTGCTAGAATCAATGAAGAAGTTAATTTCTGGACTATAATCAGATACTCTCTCTAAGGAGCTATTACTGCCATTTTCTTTATGTTCATTCTCTAGTGCAAGGTCTTCAGGTTTAGTTAAAAGGTCATCTGCATTCTTCTTTACCACACTACCCTCTGTTTTTGTGGAGTTTACCATGACACTGGGGAAAAAGTTAAACTGGGTTTCTTCCTGCAAGACATTCGTCTTTTCTCTCATGTTGTCCTGGAATGACTCATAGCGGATTTTCAGCGAGCACATGTCACTGCTCAGGGCGGAATCATCGTCATCGTCAAACATATAGTTATCCACATCTTCTTCTGAGAAAAGGTTTACCGAGAGCTCATTTTTTGAACACAGGTCCAGCAATTCTATTTTGCTCTCACTGATAAAGGACTCGATGTAACCCCAGTCCTGGTTTGAACTGGGGAGCAGACCATTCTCTCCATTGCATTTGTCTAGCAGAAGACCTTCAAACATGCTTCTGGATGACTGATCTGGGTCATTTTCTGTCTTATCTAAATTCTTTTTTTCTCCGGTCTGAGATTTAGGCATGGGAAAGCTCAAAAGCTGGTCAGCCAGTAGCTGCTCTGAGCAATTGCCTGTTTCACCGAGGCCGATACACTGCATGTTGGAGATGGAGCAAGCATCATATTCATGGTTCACGTCAGTCATTTTTAGATTAATAATAGGCTCAGTATCCAGTGCATCCTTTGTCTCAATGACGCAGCCCAGGCAAGTACGGTTTTGCTGGATTAGGCAGTCCTCTGTCATCCCAGACATGCCAATTGGCTCCATTATGGTGAGGGATGCTTTATTACTGTCCTCTGACAGGGTCCAGGGATTTACATCCTTGGTAACACAAGCTGTGAGGGATATGGCACAGCTGCTGGACTCATCAGTAGGTTGCTCGGGTGTCTTAGTTAGAGTCAGAGGTGAAGGTGGGCTTGGGAGGCAGTACTCTCTTAATGCCAATGCTACTCTATGGCCGTCTGAACCACTTCTCTGGGCACTCAATACAGCAACCGAGGAGGATAAGGGGAAGGTGTTATCTGTAGCACCATACAACTTTAGATTACCTCTCAGGTCACATGATCCTACACAAAGACAGAAAGCATAATATCAGCACATTACTACATAGATATTAATGGCATTAATTACTTAGTTTTATTTCATTTGTATACTCAAAGTCAATTTCAACAATGAAGTCAATCCCTGAATCAATATAAAGACTATATATAGTTATAGACTATAAAAATAATATCCTCCCCACTTCCCACTATGTGGCCAAAAGCATGACCCCTGATCACTATGCGGATATACGGGTCTCTCCAAAACCTGGGGAGTACACAATTATCTAAACTGTCTTTGTATGCTATAGAATTAAGATTTCTCTTGATTGAATCTAAGTGGGCCAAACCTGTTCCAGCATGACAATGAGGACAAAGCGAGTTCCATAAACACATGGTCTGCTAAGACTGTAGTGGAAGAACTCAAGTGGTCTGCACCTCAGAGAAGACCTGATCTCAACCTCATGGGACACCTTTAGGAGGAATGTGCCAGGAAGTCTTGCCTGACATCACTGCCTGACCTTACCAATGCTCCTGTGGCTGAATCAATAGACAATCTCCAAATGTCTAGAATCACAAAAAGTTCCCAGTTTTTCATTAAAAAAAAGTCATGCTTTTACTTTCATATAGAAGTGTTGGTGGTTGCCTGTTGTTTATGTTCAATATGCTTTAATTTCTTACTCCACATAACCTGGAGTAACACGCACCCATATAGGTTTCGATCCTTCCTTCCGAAACACAAATTGGTAGCAATACGGTAGCTTTGGTAAAATGAACATGCGTTAGATAATTTTACCAGATAATAAAAGTGGTGTTTGTAAATGTGTTATTTTTTGCCCCAGTTCATTGTCAAAAAAGGGTACAAGTGTAGACATGTTTTAATATTTAAAAATTTCAAGAAGCAAAACACAGTAGTAACCATAACAAAAGGAAAACAGTTTGAAACAGTAACACAACAGTGACAACAGACACAAGGCAGAAAACAAATTAAAACATAGACTAGTTACGTTAAACAATGTGCAGGTGAAAATTACGAGGATCATGTGACTATGATATAACTGTAGTGAAGTGAATACTGGGAAATACTGGTACTGGGAAGTCGGGGACATGAAATGTCATCATAAAAATCTCACAGAAAACGAAAACAATAACACTTCAGAACAGAGAAAACCAAGACATCCAGTCCAACTTTTGCTAACTTGCTCTGAGCTAAATAACTAAAAGTGTTAGCCAGCAACCTTAAGTTCGCCTTATCGATAAAATTTCATTTCCTAGCCAGGAATCTATCCGTATTATTTACCTTCAACAGAGTCTAAAAAACGCATACTCTAGCAACCAGAGGGTTTAGCAGGAAAATACTGGCTTTCTAATACAACACTAGTCAAGGTTTAGATGCAAATAATATAAATTCAGTCCCATATGAGGAAAAAGCTTCATGTCTTTTAGCCACATTTTAACCTTGCCGAATTTGGCAATCAGGTTTGACTTGAATTCATTCTCGTCCTTGTGTGGGGCCAGCATTGCTTTATCATCAGCTTATATAATTATTAAAACATTTGGATTCTATACTATTTACAAAGCTTCTAAATTAACTTACTTCTAATTCTAGACTGTGGTTAACAGTAGCAAGATGTAAAAAGAAAGAATTGTAAATCAATTTATCATCCAGCACTCTTGTAATTTAATCAGTGAAGCAAAGTAGGAACATATCTATGAAGTCTATAAAAAATATTTGACTCGTTAAAATATAACTGCTCATGAGCCACTTTTTTCAACATTCTCCAAAATTTGACAATGTTAAAATGGGTATAAAACTTTTTGATCTACAGCCCTTTTTATATACTGGAAAAGATTGAGGTTTTCATATATTTCAAAAGAATATAATGTTCTAGAGACAAAGTTGACAATATGAGATATAAAGAGAATAAAATTACAGCTGGTATGTAGACCTGGTAGCTCTACTCTTCGCTTCACTACTCTTAAAACCTACATATGGATGATGTGATGAAAATGACATGCATTAACATTTTAGAACCTACAACAATCCTACAGTTACTAAATTTTTTATAGGTTCAAAAGTAACTGGACAGGCTATCATGATTAGAAATATTGAAGGCTTTTTAATAATTAGATGCAAATACCTTGCTGTCATTTATTGCATGAAGTCTGGGACCCATGGACCTCACCAAATTATGAGTTTTGTCCCTTGAGCTGATTTGCCTTTATTGAATATAGGATGGTTATTAGGGCAAATTTCAGTTGCTGCGTGTTTTTGGTACTTCTGCCTTCATTTTTGTCTATAGTAAGTAAAATGAATTCTGAGCTGAGTTGAGGCTAGGTGACTGACTCAGCCCTTAAAGAATATTCTTTGAGGAATATTCTATTAAGAATGTTTCTTTGCTTTGAGTTTCTTTTGCAATACGCTTTGGGCCATTATGCATGATGAGCACAGTCTATATATATATATTTTTTTTTTTATATATATTTTTTTTTATTATTATTTTTATTATTTTTTTATCTACACTGACCCCGTTCTATTGCCTCCAGCCTGACTGACATACGATATGGTATGCTTAGGAAGATGAGCCATTCCTTCTCTCCATTCTTCTCCTTCAATCATTCTGGTACAAGTTAATCCTGTATCAGATCTAAGAGGGTTTTTTTTTAGAAGTCCTTAAGCCAAGTCTAATCTCTTCTTGAGTGTTATCAGTAAATGGTATCTTGACATAATGAATATGTCCCATGAAGTGTCTTGATTGGAGACTTTGACAATGAAACAAATAACTACTCCAGAGCGTTTTTGACAAATGTTGTAAAAGGGGTTTTCTTTACAAAGGAACGAATTGTACAGTTACAGTATTTCCTTTATTTGTCTTTGGTGGCCTTCAAGGCTTTGGGTGTTCAGAGCTCACCAGTGCAGTCCTGTTTCTTAAGAATGTATCTTTATGATAGAGCTGTTCAGTTTTATTAATCTAATGATGCTCTCCTTCACATACAGTATATCAGCACCTTTTTGGACTGCATATTGAGAGCTCCTATGAACCAACTTAGAATCAACTGCAGTTCTTTCATCTGGATAATTTTTCATAAATAACTTCAAAAAAGGCCACAACTGGCACATCAAACTGTTTAGCAGTCATATGTCAAGTTACTATGAAAACCTCACCAAATTATGAGTCCCTGCAATTCCTAAACATTTAATGCAATATTTTTCTTAAAATCGTTGGAAGTCTAAAATTCAATCTCACACACCCACACACCCACACACGCACACACTATGACGTCAGGGAAGAAAAAAATCCAGTTATCAGATAACCTGGTCATTCAGTAAATTCAAGTAGTCAGCTGACTTCACCAACTGCAGATCATACCCCAGCTTGTAGAGTGAGCACAATGCATTATGGGTGCATCACTTCATGCACTTCCTTCCCTAGTTACCCAAATATGCCCATGGCTATGCAATAAAATTTATCTTGGCTTATCAGATCACATTGTTCTAAGGTGCAATCTTTATGCTTTCTAGAAAATTAAAGCCTTTTTTCTGAGGAGCCTGACTTACATATGGTCTTCTTATCATCACACACACAGCTGTTTACTCCCAATCTTGTGAGTTCTCTGTGCATTTTTTGTGTGCAAATTCTGTTACGTGCACTATTAAAAATAGCTGCTTTTGACTTTTTATGATGCAACTTCCACAAGCGTGTAACTGATCCTTGATCATGGTAAATTATAATATTTTTCTGACTATATTTTTTTCATCAATCTTTTTTTTATACAGGCATAAGAAACTTTTCATTTTGGACACACAGAATATCTATGGATATATCCATATACTGTACATCAACTATATCAACTAAAGAAGACAGTGTGCATACACAAGCAGAAAAGCAAATGAAAGATTAATGTTATTGATTTGCAATAAGTTGCGGTGGCTATCCAAATTTACTTGCTCTGCTGCACACTTTTCTTTATGCATATTGTTTTGTAGTCTTTTGTAGGACTTTCCAGTGCTTTCAACATCTGTTTGTCTCAGGAAGATTTTCCTTGACACTGTCATTCTGTCCTGCCCATTTTGGATGTAAATGCAAATCTGAATTTGTTGTAAGAAAAAAGAAAAAAGGTATACAATTCAAAAGTGAACTCGAAATGAACTGAATGACTCATAATGTATTTAATATTAAATGTGCCTTAAGATGAAACTACAACAATGTACAGTAGGAAGAAAACTGTATATTAAATGAATGGAGGTGACCTTCCATGTCATGGGCGAATGCTGTGTCAAATAATACAAAGACCATACTGCTTTTAGTCCTTGATCACTTTTCACTGTGTAAATGTAACATAGACGGTGCCACACAGCTCTCAAACATCTGTGAGCAATCCTCATAGAAAATGTTCCCTTTGTCCCTATAAATCAATAGGATCTACAGGCAAAAACTCTTGTGCTTTGAATGCCAGTGGATGTAAGTCACGGGTATCCACCCTTTTATTCATTAACAGTGGACTAAAACCATTTTTTTCTTTGCACTTTCAGGTCATGGAATGTACTCCTCTTTATTTTGTTAGACAATGGAACGCACTCCATGCTTGCGACAATTCTTTATCTAATGTACTGTAGCAGTTTTACTTCTTATGTATTGGAATCGGCTTTGCATGTTCATCCAGAATCCTCAGCTGTTCCAACAGCTGATTGCTCCTCTTTCTGCCAAGCTGTGGAGCAGAGTATCACAGGTAGTTGACAGAAGCTCACTAATTGGTTCTGACACTGAAGGGTGAGAGGGAAGTAGCATCACATATTTCTGTTCGCGCTTAAATATCCGAAGTTTATAAGAGTGTACATACAAAACACTAACAGGTTTTTGAGTCGTTATTTTTGATTCTCTGTATATCAGTGTATGTTCTATAACTGTGCAGAAATATTTTTTTTCGCAATTTTTGGACAGCTATACAACAGCATATGGGGTTATCCTGGCTTCTGGCAATAGGTTACAATGTCCTGAGCCTTCCATTGCCAACACTGTTTATGCTAGACACACTGCAAGGTGAGCAAACTAAACCTTGTTTCAATGTTAGGATTTAAGAGGTTCGAATGAAATACCCTGTCTACTGCCACAAAAATAAACATGGTTGGTTTATTAAACTGGTCTGGACCAAAGCTGGTGGTAGCATCCCCAGACATTTGCAATTTGTAGTCGGTCTCCAATCCCCAGTCCAGGTTTGATTTCTGCCAGATAGCTCTGTGAATAAATGACCACATGCCTGCCTGTTATGAATTGGCAGGATGAAGGTCCTGGCTTGTATGCTTTTTATTCAGAGAAGCAAGTTTCCCTTCCATTGATTTGAGAAGAGCCAAAAATGAAGCATGTCAAGACAACTGACAGGCTCTGAAAGCTTTATACTACGGGTATAACCAACAGAACCAACCCTGTCTACCTTTTTTGAAATATGTACAAATGTGGATACATTCTGAGGATCTCAGCAGGAAGTCTAAAGCTGGTATAAATTAAAATATCATGCTGACAATTTTCCAATAACTTTACGCCACAGAAATAAAGTAAAGGGAGAGTGAAGTAACATTTTTTTCTCTTGACGTTTCCAGTGTATTGCGGGTTCGCTCATCTGACGCTACATAACACCAAAGCACTTAAATTCCAGGGGTAGAGGAAACAAAATATATGTGAGCAAGCAACTACCGCCATTTGTTAAAGCAGCTGTCAGCGTGGTCCTTAATGGCCTCTGGCATTTGTGAATGGTGGAGAAAGATCAATTTCCCTGCACCATATTTTGGTAATGAGCAACGAGTAACTGCAGAATGGTTCATTGCTGTTCCTCTGGAAAAAAGGCTCTGATCCAGAGTTCAATAGTGGTGTTATTCACTTGGTCAGAGGGAGGACTTGCTACAGTACTTATCTTTGTGACTATGACAGTGGCGTTGGCTCAGCTCTTATCTTCAAATCCCTCAGCTAGAATCGAGTAGAGGGCAGTTCATGATAAACTAAAGCTTGACAGACTTATATAAATGGTCTACAGAAGCTACCTGGACTGAAGCATGTCATGTCATTTAGGGGCAGTGGTAGCTCAGAGGGCTAAGGCACTGAGTTACTCATCAGAAGATATGCGGAAGTTACGCTGGGATATGCGAAGAAAGAATTCCACTGTGCTGTAATGTATATGTGACAAATAAGGACTTAACTTAAAAGGCACCAAGCTAAGATTAGAGTTCAATGATAATGGGGTCAGAAGAAAAGTGAAGAACAGTACCAGATATTAGATTCTAATCAGAGTAACATGTTTTTGACTTACCAGTCTGGTCTAACGCACTGGTCTGCACTGAATTCAAAGTCGGCACATGGAGACCTGTCTCCTTTAGGACATCCATCAGTGTGAGAGAGTGTCACTCTGCTTGTGCATCATCTCCACTGTCCCACCTGAAGAAAGCGACAAACAGGACTTGATATAATTGTCTTAGTGAGCATGTCCCTTGGCTATATTGACAGCTGCATCTATATGAGATATTGGTTAAAGAGAGTTTACTTCTCAGTATGCTGACCTATGCAGTGATTTAACTTATTTAAGTGTCAAGAACCCGAGCCGTTCGCAGGACATTAACTTAAATTTTTAAACAGCTGCATCCACCATCACCAAGGTAACACAATACAACATGTTCCACTCAATTTCAACTCAACATTGTAGTTCTTAACCCCAGGAGACTTGTTATGTAAATATAGATTTCAATTTATTATAAATAAAGTAGCCGGACACATTCGCTTCCTAATGTGTATAATTAACCTGCACTAAGGCTCATGTAAACCACGGAGCTGAATTCCATTTACACTAAGTGACAGCAAAATGAGATTTCCAAACAGCCGTTATATATAAAAAGAGATAGTAAAAAGGTAAGGTTAAAAAGGAGACGAAGAGATTGTCCTTATAGAAAAATGAACGTGAGCTGAAGTTTATGAGTGGAGAAGTCAGCCACAGGGCTGAAATAATACAGTTTGCACTGTGCATTGTGTGTGCTGTCAGCGAAGGCTGCCGAAAGCAGCGGAGAGCAAGAGAGGCCCTCTGCAGTCGTGCAGTCATGCACACAATGTATTAAATGTCAGTTGAGGGATGTTGATTGCATGAAATAGCATCCCTCTGGCTTTTGCATTCAGCTGAAGAATAAACCAACATCCAACAATGTGCCCGTGCCCCCAGCACAGGAAATCCTTCCATAATTGGCTTTGCGTTAAGCTAGCCTGTCACTCAACGTTTTTCTTAACGCGGTGTTTATTTAACCTTTACTTAACTAGGATAGCCAATTAAGAACAAACTCATTTAAATAAATTAGTTATAAAACCACTGCCTTGCCCTTACTGCGGCAACCTTTAAGAGGGGCAAATTGCTACTAATTTATTAGACATGAATTTCACTGCAGTTATAAATGCCAAATCGTTTTCAAAAGGTTTGTCTGGGGCAAAACATATTTGCAAGGTGATTCAGCTTGATAATAAACCATGACATGAAATAGACTCTTTTCTATACAACAAAAGTTGAATATAGCAAAAGTCAATTGTGGGACCTTATTTTCATCTTCAGGTAGAACAATAGATAAGACACGTGTGGGCTCGAGCTTGCAATTCCTCGGCACACAAGAGTCTCACCGGGTCAGTGAGTAATTACCATGTTGCGCGCGCTAAGCCTCGTCTTTGGGCGGAAAGTCAATTAAGCTGTTTTACATTTGTATTGCTACTAGAGAGGAAGTATACACTTAGGGATATTCCAAGTGGCATGCATGAATACCAACATCCATATTGTATTGTGTGACCAAAAGCTAGTATATGTTGTCCTTCTAATAACTAAATTGAATTAGTCTAACTGCATTTACGCATATACAAGGTTGATCTATGCACGATGCAATACACGCTGTCCACGAATTGCTATTTCAATTCTAAACATCCCAATACTGACCTGTAATAACTAAACAAGACATAATGTTAGTCCATATTTAACCGGCATCATCCAGAAATGTTCACCGACATATAAAATAACCCAGATATTTAACAGAACAAGGAGCATGAGGAGGTTGAATTAAAGGGATGATGGCTGATTGTGTGATAGTGCAGGAGAGCATGCCTTAAATGCAAAGCTAACAAGCACATGAAACTCACTAAGCCCTTCACTTCCACATCCATAATTACCATCTTGGCTTCTTGTTCATTCATAGCTTTGCTCATGTGATGAATAGTGTTCAAGTGTCTCTGTCATTACTCATATACACATCTAAAGAAGCACCAGCAGAGATGCAGCATTAGAGCGAGCAAGGAAGAAAAGATTACTGATCTCTAAGTGAGGTCATACAAAACATAAATCACACAGATTATGCTACATATGTAGTATTGTAGTATACAATAGGTATACAGTATATCCGCACATACACAAGCTTATCATTATGATTTTTTCGAAGGCATGATGCTGAAGTGAAATACACTTACTCCATATATACTTTGGTGAGAAGAAAAGCTTTTCTACCTGGCTTATTACTGCAGTGAGGTTTAGGTGTCAAAATAAAACAAGTGAATGGTTGTTGTGGGAACTTGTGATACAACATATGTCTTACTTTTGCAGCTCTAAATAATGCAAATCTGCAAATCTCACCATAAATCCAGGTTTATCTGCCTGTTGTGACCTTGTGGGGATATTTGGTCGGTTAGCGCTGTGGCCTTGCACCTTCAGTGTCGTACGTATGTGTGTGTGTGTGTGTGTGGTGTGTGTGTGTGTGTGTGTGTGTGTGTGTGTGTGTGTGTGTGTGTGTGTGTGTTCTCCCTGTGCTTGGTGGGTTTCCGTCCACAGTCCAAAGACATGCAGATTAGGTTTGCCTGTAGTGAAATTGTGTGTGTATGTGTACTCTGCAATGGATTGACTCCCTGTTCAAGGTGTACCCCGCCTTGTGTCCCAATTCTCCTGGGATAGACTTCAGGCCCCCTGCGACCCTGTAGGTATAGAAGATGAATCAATGATGAAAGAACTACAGGTCTACTTTAAAAAGAAGACATATTAAAATTAACAAAGCCTTGATTACCAGTAATACCTAGGTCCTGACAAAAGTGTGTATGTGAATATAAAGCTGTAATTCAAGAAGCGGGTACGTTTTAGTATTTTTGTCCACTTTCCTTAGGTTTCTTTGGCGTGTCATGTAGTCTTTGGTTATACCTTTAAATAAAAAAGAGAGCTTTGGGGATTGGACAGGGGCCCTAACTCAGGAGACATCCTCTGAATGACAAAGTCAAATTAATTCAAAAAGTTATAGATTTGGTTATTTCTTCCTAGTCAGGATCCTTTTGAAGCTAAGAAGCAAGCGGGTAACAGCTTGTGCCAGTCTGCT
The DNA here is from genome assembly GCA_028565755.1 of Dinotopterus cunningtoni. Classification (NCBI taxonomy): domain Eukaryota; kingdom Metazoa; phylum Chordata; class Actinopteri; order Siluriformes; family Clariidae; genus Dinotopterus; species Dinotopterus cunningtoni. The sequence continues at coordinate 2,001,346 of JAOTRS010000048.1, read as the reverse complement.
GCCATGACCAGTCATATGGTCAATCTGACCCTCTACAATGCCTGCTGAGAACCCTGATTCATCAAATACTCCTACTGCTGACCTAAACGCCATGGTCTATGCTTCTGGACCCTCACCAGCATCTGATCCACCCCATGCAAAGAAACCTGAGGAATACACAATGGAGCTCCAAGACCCTGTTTCGCTAACCGTATTACAGTTGCTATTTCCTCTGGTGTCCTTATACTGTTATTGCTGTCATCATATGAATTTTTTATTTAAAAAAAATCCATAAATACAGCTGTTCTGATTATGTCCAAGCTCCGCTGACTGATTACAAGTCACTTCTTATGTAGCAGTATGATAAAAAGGAACATAAGACAACACATGTAATAATTATTTTTTATACAATAAAGAATCTCATTACAAATGACATATTACAAAAGTAACAAATTATTCTGTAAGCATCATTCACAAAGGCATGGAGTAAATAGAGGGTCTTTCTATTTTTTTTTATTATATATATATTTTTAGGGTAAGTAAATAACCTTAAACATTGCCAAAATGTCAAGTTTAAAAAAAAAGAATAAAAAAAAAGATTAAAACTGATGAAGGTAAGCTGACAAGCACACAATGTCCTCGTTGTTTTCTGTTTATTTTTAGGATTGAAGGTACTTTGGGGCATTAAGCTCCAGCAAAATGTCACCAAGAAAAATGCAAGCAGAATATCTCCTGAGCTTCACTGCTGCTTCTCATCAGCCTGTAAATTAGAGTCATAGTCTTAGTTTCAGGTGTGATGTGATACGTGCATGACTAACGCAAACTCCAAACAGCAACACAACATGTATTAACAATGCAATGAAAATGCAACATTACACATGAAAGGTGGTTCCTGTGCCCTACCTGTGGTTCCTAAGCTGTTCCATAAGAGGAAGCTTTGTTTATCTGTAGAATGAATATTATTTCATATAATGTAAATATTATTTTAAATAAATTTTATTTAAAAAATTTCATGGATTTTAAAATTCTTTTACGTTTACAAAGTCTACAACAACAATGTAAAACGATTAATCTAAATTTACACAAAAAGTAAAAACAAGTATGTGTATGCCAAAAGTATGCGGACACCTCACCATGTGCTTGTTGAACATCCTGTTACAGATTTAATCCCCCTTTGCTTTTGTAATAACCCTCGACTTTTCTGCAAGGGCTTTCCATTAACTTTGAGCACAGCTACAGGGATTTGCCCATTCAGCCACGAAAGCCTTATTGAGGGCATTTATGTCGGATGAGGCGGCCTACGGTGCAGTCTCCATTCCAGTCTATCACAAAGAGGTCAGGGCTCTGTGCAGGCCATTCAAGTTCTTCCACTCCAACCTTGACAAACCACATCTTTGCGGACCTTACTTTGTGTACAAGGCCAACTGTCATGCTAGAATAGGTTTTGGTCCCTTAATTCCAGTGAAGTTATACAGTTATTATGTGCATCCACCTTTGTAGCAACAATTTGGGCAAGGCCAACATACAGGTGTGAGTGTCAGATGTCCACAAACTTTTGGCCATATATGGCATGCTATAAAAGGGATGTCAAAAATACAGCGTCTTGGCTGGCACTGGCTCTACAAAAGCCCTAATCTGGCCCACTAAATAAATGTAGAATTTGCAATCTAAATTAAAATCTTCTTGTGGACCATATTTGAATTACAGTTTTAATATTTATAGAGCTTGTCATTGTCCACTAGAGGGCAAAAAAGAGCATCATTTCTATTGCAAACAGAAAATTTGACTTTGTAATCATCACTCTTTTTTAAAATAACTAAATTATTAATTATATGGATGAGATGTTATTCCAATTCAAGGGTGGTGTACACTTACAAGTTACAAGTCACTTTGTTTACAGTCCCCTCCAAAAATGCCAAAGGTGACTATGACAGCAGGGCCAGTTCTTGAAATTTGTACACTGAAGATATTTGGATTTGAGAACACATGATGAATATGAGATGATAGATCAACATTCTATCTATATTTACATCTAGATGTATTAAACAACTTAGAACATGAAACCTTTTTGAACCCCCCCATTACATATTCCAGAAATACTGGAACATGTAATGGAAATATGTTTGTTATATTTATGTCTCAAAATATCTCAATATGTAGGCTTGGGAAATACCCAGGGTTTTGCCTGAAATAAGTGCATTTGTTGAATACCAACAGAGATTTCTATGGAAGAAAAACAAGCCATTTTGAATGTAAAAAAAAGAAAGTGGAAAATTGATCGATCAGAGCCACTGCACATACTATACATTGGAGATAGCCAATTCAACAATTTAGAGTGTCCTGAAATACAGTAAAAAGAAACCACTGGTATAGTAACAACCAATGACATCAAACAGAGTGGCGAAGAAAACTTTGTGACAGCTGTGAAGACAACTAAAAAAAAAAAAACACTCACATCGCTAACATCCTCCACAGGGCAGTGATGAAGGCATCATATGTTTACAGGCAAAGCAAAAAAAATGTAGTATTATGGCTTGAGCATGCATGAGCAGGCTCACTATTTTTGAGCAGGCGATGATGGAACTTATAATGGTAGCACCAGAATAAAATTCATGGGTCTACAGTAGAACGATGTCAATCAATGTACAGAGAATGCTTCCAGTCTAATGCAGCGAGACAACGGCCCAGAACACACAGTGCTGACACAACAAGGAACGGTATCAGAGGAGAAAGTGGAGGGTTTTGAACTTGCCAAGTCAATCACCTGAACTTAATGGATCATACATTTCACCTTTTAATGAGAAGACCGAAAGGAAAAAGTTACAACCCTTTAAACACCATAAAAAAATTGATTATACCGGTTTGGTGATGTCAGTGGGTTGGCAGATTGATTGATTATTACAAGCAAGAGAGATACACAAACAAATATAGTCATTAATTTAAATTAATTTTAACATATCTGACCCTATACTTTTACTCACCTGAATATGGGTGATGTCGCACTAACAGCACCATATTCTATGTTGTTCAGGAAATGGCCAATAGCCACGTATAATGTGTTGGAAATATAAGAAAGCATAAGGCTGTCCCTGGTTCCTCTAAGTTTCAGAGATTCAAGGTAATGTAAATATACAATCACACGAAGTTTTATTGAAGTATATAATGAATTATTTGACCCTGTGATGGACGGAGGTATTTGAATACATCAATTTCACAGAAATGTACTACAGCATCAAAGCATGCATGGAAACAAAACCCACCCGCTAGCTGGGGTCGATAATACTTCACTAACTGTATATCTTATTATTTAGTGATATTTTTACTTTATTGTACTGTTTTCTAAAGCTGTTATTTAACGATTTGGCAACATTTGCCAATAAATTGGGTCTCAAATGGTCAAATTTGCTGAATATTTTTTTTTTATCTTAAAAAAGAAGATTTTAAGAAAAGATTCCTTTTTCTTAAAAAAATGACATGCTGGTTGATCAAGAGTTAGCAGGCTAAATAGAGTTGAACTGCCGTGGCACAACGTGCATTTGGACATTTAGTTGCTTAAAGCTGAGTTACAGCTAAATAAACATGCAAATGAACATCTGCTTAATTTGTTATGTAAAGCCAGCCAGTCAAACAAGTTAAAGCATTATCCAGATTGTGTTTACAGACCTGAACAGGAGCAATGTGGATAAATGTGGGTCCAGCTCCATCCCATTCACCAGCAATAAATTACTCCAAGCACTGGAATAGCACTGCCGGTGTTTATTCTGTTTATACTGCTTTATTTCCTCAGGAGAGATACCTGGCTGCACTGGGAACCTGCTGATTTGAGACTGAAACAGGGGCAGTGTCTACAAAATGACTGACAGTCGTCTCATCCATAAGTGTAAACAAGTCTCCTGGACCATAGCACATAGTTCTTTTCTCAGCCATGTAATGCACTCAGGCTGGGGATGCGGCATAAGACTTTTCTTTTTTTTTGCTACTTTTCTTCATGGTTAACATGATATTTAAACTAATTAAACATCAGGAAATTACTATTTCACCTTTAAACTGATCACTTATACTTGTAAAGCTGAAATTAGTGAAATGATGGAGCTGAAGTCATTCGACAAAAACAACTGTGACATGATCAGAGTATGACATCACAGTACCCCAGCGGGAAAAAAAAAAACACATATTGAAATCCTCGATAGTACATTGCAAATAAACTAACAAAAAGTTGTACCATTAGTTAGTATATAAAAAGTATACTAACATCATGCTTTTACCAAATTTTGGAATTTTAAACTTTAAAC
>JAOTRS010000048.1:1958137-1982833 GCA_028565755.1 Dinotopterus cunningtoni | reverse complement strand
CTTAGCTTTAATCCAGCACCTCCAACCCCACTGTGCTACACTGTCTCTCACACACACACACACACACACACACACACACCACAGCACACTTCATTCCTTAACTATAGTGCCTGCCTCTTTTCATTATCTTCTAATCCAATGCTACTTCTCCAGGGACAGAAGTGTGTGTGTGTATGAATGTGTGTGTATTCACACATGTGTGCATTGGAGTAGGGGTGTTTGGAAGAAACACATGCGTGTAGGTGGCTTCGTTTCAGCCGAAACTACTCATTCATATCCATTTGTATGTCCAGTGTGAGAAGCCGGCACTCATTTAAAAAAAAAAAAAGTGAAATAAAATAAAATCAGCCTTGACGTTCATAACAATGAGCTAAATCAAAAATCAGATCGAATTAAAGTACAGCGAAATCCTGCTTATTGGGTACAAACCTTATTATGTTCCGTCAGGCATTTTTTGTAATGTATGAAGCGAGAGGATTATACATTGTGCTGTGCGCTTTGGGCTGGAGTTAATTAACTGAACGATGCACTGAGGCAATAAGGAGAATTTTTTTTTTTAAAGCCCATGCAACACAACCCGCTAGAAATTCGGGCTTTTTAGCTGTGTCCAAGGGTGGCCGCTCCCCCCTTCCTAATTCCTGTTAAATCGTGCCATGACACTGCGAGCGCAGAAAGCACGGGCTGAGCTGGTCCTTGCACAGTTTGATATTGTATTAGCATTACAAAGGTTTTTTTCCGACATCGGTGACACAGTCAGGGGAAAGGGGGAAAATCACTTCGCTTTTTCAATGCCACAAAACTGTTTCCATAGGAATTTACTGTGAGGAGTGGTAAGGTCACAAGTCAAAAGAGCTATGTGTTGCTATTGTTATACCTTTTCAGTGTTTACTGTAGGACAGAGCGGTGCTAGATATGTTGCTATTGTCCTACCTTCAAAATCTCTTATATGTTTTGAAAAGAGAGCATGCTGCTTCATACAGTGCAACATGCAAAACAAAAACTCACACTTGGTACAGTACACTTTCACTCAATACACTTTCCTACGATATATAGTTAGGGAATGGACGCTATTTGGCATGCTTGTGCTAGTCAGAAGAATAGACTTGGCACGTCCACATGGATCTCTCTCTACTATCGGCTGTTGTCACTAGCCCCTGGGCACGTGCCAGTCGCCTACTTGGCAGAGCAAGCATCCTCGCACAGAAGCTGGCAGGTCTGAGGATGAAAAATTCTGATGAAGTGCGATAATGTGACTGTTACACGATGCTGTTCTGACCATTGCGGAGAGCAAAAACACGGAGGTAAAGAGAGATAAAGAGATTTGCTAAATCAACCTAGGTAATTAAGGTTCATATGCTTAAATACTCGGTCAAACAGGTCAAACATTTTTGTGTCCTCATTCAGCAGGAATATTACTTTTTCTGCCTTTATATCATGTTTTCATTAGGACTTTATTTTTAGATCGATGGATAACGACAAGAAGGAGCCTCATTAATTAAATGAAGCTAAATGACAAATCTAGGATTACTGTTATTAGGCTGCATTTATAAGGGTTTAAATGTGTCAGTCCACTAGAAGTGTTTTTATCATACTAAGTGCTTTGTATTTGATCATGAATCTATCCTGGGTGCAAAGAAGGGAAAAAAAATAGAGGAAATTCACCTTAATATGGAGAGATCCACGCAGTAGACAGTAATACGTGCTTGAGATGAAGCCTGAATCCTACAGTATGTCCTGCTCCATGACCATACAGATTTCAAGAACTACATTCTCCTGAGTAGGGCGTCAATAGATCTGGAGCATATCCCAGAAACACTTGGCACAAGGTGGGAATACATCTGTTACCTTTTTAGCATTAGAAATGTAATTACAGGGGGGGAAAAAAATCATAAAGTCAAGGAAAAACTCTAGTAGAGCAAAAGCAGACTTAAGTACAGTAATTGTACTTGTTACTTCCCAAGTCTGTTGGTAGGGAGCTCAGACTTATAGACATTGTTTAACACAGATAAAAGGTGCTGTGGATGTCATATGGATGTGTCTAGTCATTATATATTATATATAGGAACAGAGGTGCACATTGCGTCAGGCAGACTCAGCTAGCCGGCTTTGTTCCCTTTAATGGATTCCTGGTGAGGAACTTCCTATTAGTGCCAGCTACTGTCCCCTTAACCCTTTCTGAGCTTAAGTAATAGGGAAAAAAAACACCCAGAAAAGGAATAAGAAAAGTACGAAGGCTTTGAAACAATAATTGTTGTTCATCCATATTTTCCTACAATGTATGTAAGAACCTGTTGACAAATTTGACAAAGCCATGTTTCCACAGTTAAGTTAGACTCTTGTAATGCGATCATCAATTATTCCTAGCTATCTTTAGTTCCACACAAGAGCACACGCAGAATGTAGAGAGGGAGGCAGAAAGAGAAAGAGGAAAAGCCTTGTCAATCAGCATGAGTGACAAACAATAAAAAAGCGCTAGGGGTAAATATTTAAAAGAATTCCTCACAGCAGTGAGGAGAATGAATGCAATTACAGAACCACCTCGTCCACTCGGAAAGAAATTAGATTTAAGGGACGATTTAAAAGCATCATTTATAATCATAGAAGTATTTTTTGCTTTTTTTTTTTCCAGCACCGCATCTTTTTCATTGCACTTGAACAAAACCATGAAATATAATGTTTATGGTCAATTACAAAAAACATCAACTATATGAATTTAGCGAACTGTGTGTGGCAGCCTTCTGAAATGTTCTACTATACAGTACGTCATTATAAAACTATAATCTCTATCCCACCCACTTCAATTCAGAGAAGGATCTTAACTAGCTGAATCGTTAAATCAGGTGTGCTGGGAGCTGAGAAAACACTGAAATGTGCAGGGCAGGGGGTCTCCCAGGATCAGGGTTGAGACCCACTGCTGTAGATAATGAAGCTTCACAAAATCTAGCATGCTGGTAAAATGATTCTACACCACACACCATAAAAACTGACCACTGGAACTTTAGAAGTAAAATGGTATCAAACTAAATTAGGAGTATTTCAAACAGCATGGAAAGAAAGTGCCCTGAGCTACAGGAAAAACCAGAGCAACTTATCAACCACCCTTACAGAAGAAAGCAAAAATAATACAATATTCTCACTTTATTATTTTCTTGGGAATTTTCCCTTTTATCATAGGAGTCATGGTTTGATCTGCAAGACATAGCACAGGTTTTACATGGGATGCCCTTCCTGTTGCAACCCTCACATCTCCTAACCGGGTTTGGGATTGGCACTGCATGCAGTGCCAGGGTTGTATTGGGCATGGCGTTAAGAGTCTTGCCCGAACACCCAACAGTGGCAACCCGGTGGTATCGGGTCTCGAACCCCTCTTTGGTTTCCCATTTATAAACCACATACTCTGTGGTTCTCACAACAAATTATAAATGTATTGGAAAAGCTCTATACATTTAAATCAAAAGTAGCATCTTGTTAGCAAAGATTTAAATTTGACTTTTTTTATTTAATCCACAACACCAGGGTGAGGGATTAAGGGCTTGTTAGCATTGATATCGATAGCATTAGCAATGAAGCCTGAAGCTGCAGCTCTACACTTTGACCTCCTGGTGTATACAACCCCATCCTGACACTTTTGACTGCTGACCTCACACGCAAATGCTAGTGTTTGTGTCAGCTACTTGCCTCGGGTGGCTGCTGTAATTATTCATGTTTACCAGCAGGCCTGCATTGACTTGTGCAGTATTTCTCGGTTTAAAAGCAGATATCAAATATGACACTGGTAATCTAAATAATGAATGAATGCACCCAATGATTAGGATAGGGCTGCTTAAATGCTGTTTCAACTATTTGAAATAATGCTTTAAACCGTCTAAGCCATGGGTTTTCATGCTGTTGAAAATCCCTGATGTGATCGTTTGGAACATCTTTTTTCGGATCAAATTTAGAACTCAGACGAATTCTCTCAGCCAGGTCTTGTGCCCAGTGTTATAGGGATTGGGACATGACAAAGACACCATTTTTCCTTTAATTTGTGACCTGTCAGGAGTTTAGCCTGCAGGTTCTGTGGCTAAAGGTTCTGAATAATACATGTGCAATAATCTTGATATCAGACCACCATAGATTCAAACCACTAAGCTCACCCTGTGAAATAACTAATGAGCTCATCCATTAAGCTTACAAATCTATATTATACCACTGATCTATAGAGAAATCATGTAAACATCCTGTTTTTTAATACAGGAGCTGTTTAATTGTTAAAATATTTAAAAGACATGATCATAAAGTGCAAAGTACTGTCACTATTATCTTAAGCGACCCAACATCAGCAGCCAGACGTAGTAATTACAGCAATTAATTAGCAATTAATTAGATACAGTGAAGTCTAAATTCTGAATCTCTGGAATAACCATATCTTATGATTAATCGTACCTCGGTAAATCTCAAGGAGAAATAAAATCAGTCATAGGAGAATTGTTTTTGTTGTTGTAAATACTCACACTGGAATAATACGAAGGGACAGCAAGCGACACTATGTACTTGGCACGACTGATAACATGGTGCACATTTTGCAATAATGGTCCAGAGCCAGAAAAGCACTGAGTTGCATGCAATCTGGTTAGCAGGTGATGCACTCCTGCTGACCCAAAGCTGTGATGCCACTTTTTGCAATCATTGTAAGGCACTTTAGTTCATCCCAGAGAGTGTTAACCCTCATTTCACTATAAATGCTATGAATTAAGCCAGAGCTGAAGCGTAGGCCAGATAAAATGAAAATGCTAATTTAAATTCCATTAAGTGCATTAATGAAAAAGACATTTGTTAGTGCAACAGAAGGCAAAAATGATCAAGTAAGGCAACAATATGCAATGGAACCCATGTTTGCATTGCTGGCTAACAACATAAATAAGTGCAATGCCACTAATGCCATGGTTTGGTGTTAACACAAGTAAACCAGTTTAGTCTCTGTAACTCTGTCTGATTGTTAAAAAATGTGTCCTGCCTTCTTGTTTTCCAGTGGCTCGTTGGATCTTGGTTAAGGATCAGAGCTACTCATCACAGGCAGTTCAGCTATTGGTGTCTGTATGTTTTGCGTGCTGTGTCATAGTGCATCACAGGAACTACAAAATAAAACACAAGCCTTTACCTAAAATTAACAGTGTCAACGTCATTTGAATTGCTTTAGTCGCACATACTGATTAAAATCATACCAAACTTTATTAGTAGTAGTACATTTGATAGAATGTGTTTTAAGTTGTTTTAATCTGTCCTTTATTTTTTTCCCTTTCTTCTTATACCCCTATCTCACTTACGCGGTTTTGTACGGTGGCTTTAAGTACGGTTCATCATGATTCACCATGATTGAATTTTGGCGCTGTGATTAGGTTAAAAATTTTCCGCACAAAAAATTAAACGTTACATTTTTTTGCCGGTCCTCGCGGAAACTCGCTTACCTTGCAGACATATGCAGAATGTCGGGCGGTCACTGGCGGCGGCTCGCGGTGTCTGACACCGCATAGATGAGATAGGGGTATTAGCCAATGCTCTGACATAGCTAACAGGACATTTTACCAGGCAGAGGGGGAAATTTGACAGAATTCACTATTAAGGTATAAGCAGCTCCTTCAGTTCTTTTTACAACCCAAAGAGACCGCAGTCCTGCCTTCTTGTTTTCCATTGGCTTATTCACCATTTAGAAAGTAACCTTTTAGTGACCTGCACCTCGTCATATTAAGGAGTGACAAATCACACAAAAACGCTACACATAATCCACAAAAGTTTGCATTCTGTACAAGTACAGACACTCTGTAACACACACTTTGGCAACAGCAGTGTAACACTGTTTATAGTAAACAACCTTGAACGGTACTGACTTTTTTAAAACCTTGGTTAAGGATCAGAGCTACTCATCATATGAAGTTCACAACCTCAGCTTCCTTACAAACAGGAACATGCAAAGAAGATAATTAAGTTCTTACTATATCCATGTGACAATAGAAGCTAGCTGTATTTCTGTCAATCTTAATAAGAAAAGTGAAAGATGCTTTTACAGCCCATTGCATTTTTTAAGCATTCTCTACAAAGTGTACATTATTACTCCCATGTTACTGAGCTGAATAAGACTAATGAATATATAACTGAAGGCAATTTGAATCAGTATTTTTATAAGATTTGCACACTTTAGCATACAAGGCAATACAAGGTTTCTTTGCAGGCCTGCAATAGTATGGATTTTAAATGTACTCCTGACCTAGAAAAATTATGAAAAACGCTATTTAAAAATTGATCGGTCATGACCGGCGATGGCCCGAGCAGCTGCGAATATAACTGATTCAGTGCTATCCACACACTTACCCGAGTGGTGCAACATGGAGATCATCTGAAGATCGCAAGATTGAATCCCACTATAGCCATCTGTAGCTATGAGCTCTCGGGGAATGGGTGTACCCTCACGTGAATCACTGAAGCACTAGCCAATCATGCGTGTCTATTCTTTGTTCTCGCCCCCTAACAGCGTGTGACTAGCAGTTCTTATGTCTTGAAGGAAGCATGTGTTCTCCTTCATTATATTTATGTTTTTATAAATATCATTCATATTCTATACTGCTTTATTCTGAGTCGCTGGGCCTGGAGCCAATGCCAGGAGACTCAGGGCATGTGGCACGGTACACCCTGAACAGCATTGCAAAGCACACAGACACAAGCACGCACAAACACACACACTCATTCACACACTACGGGAAATTTGAGAAAATGCCAATTAACCTGATCTGCATATCTTTGGACTATGGGAAGAAACCAGACGAAACCCATTTAACATGGGAAGACCATGAAAACTCCATGCACTCAGACCCGAGGCAGAAATCAAACCCTCAACCCTGAAGGAGCGAGGCCACAGTATGAACCACTACGCCACCATTCAGCCTGTTTTATTATATCTACTCTACATATTTATTGATTTTTTTTATTACAAGTTACAAAAATGTTTGTGTATGGTATCAATATCGATTTACAGAAAACCAGAAAAATAAACAGTCTGAAAGGTTTAAAAGGTCTGGAAACTGCACCAAAAAATTTAATAACTAATGCACACGGCCACTGCAGCCCCACATACAGTACAGAGAGAGAGAGAGAGAAAGAGAGAGATAGATAGAGAGAGCTACACAGACAAATGCACAGGTTTGCAGATGCAAGTTCAAGGTGGGGACACCCATGATGGGTTCCAACGCGTCCGGTGGCACAAGCACACACTCAAATATGAACTATAGCCAATTTGAAAATACCAGTCATTTACACCACATGTCTTTGGACTGTGGGAGGGAAAACCAGAGCACAAGGTAGAACAGGCAAACTCCACACATACAGTACATGAGATTAGATTCAAACCTCTGGTTCTGGAGATATCACAGGCATCTGTGCTAATTACTAAGCCACCATGCCACCTATGTTGATTATAATATCTTTAATACATCAGTCAAGCACAAAGAATTTGTAATATTTATGCTGGAATGTTTTATTACAGTAGAACACGACACTTGATTCTTGATTACATCTAATTATCCTTAGGAAGCTAACTAAGTATCTTTTAAATATTTTATCCTTGCAGCAAGATTTAAAATTTTACAGTAATCACGAAGACTTCATAAATATTACAGAAGTTGCATCTCTTTTGCAAAATAGCCTTCCCACATCTGGGTAAGCGAGAGAACATGCAATTACTGTGTTCGGAACAGTGTGCGTGTGTGTGTGTGTGTGTGTGTGTGTGTGTGTGTGTCTCTCTGTCCCTCTACTCCTTCTCTCTCCTCCATCATTCACATTCTGGTCCCCTTTTTGCACACACACACACACTCTTATACAGTACATACACACAGTTCTGTTACATACCTTATACAAGCATTTTAAGTTCCAGATTATGATTAGATTTTCTCTCTTCTGTTATTATTATCATTATTGTTATTATAATTTTTCTTTAATGGCTATTATTGAGTAAGAACAGCTTTAACAAACAGAGGGGAAAAAGTCACTGTCTCAGTCCTGGCTCTACTCAATCAGACAACCAAATAATTTAGCAAGTGATGTCTTCATAGAGTAGGAGGTTTGTAGGATTATGACAGTTTCTGATATTAATAGATATTGATATTTTATGGGATGGCAGATTTGTGCAGTATTTAGCGTTACCGCCTCACAGCTTCAGGGTCCCCATCCAGAGCTTGGCATAATGTCTGTGTGGAGTTTTGCATGTTATAGTAAGTGTGTTTCATCTGGGTTCTCCAGTTTCCTACCAAAAACATGCCAGTAGATGGATTACAAACTGCCAAAGACACATTGCCAAAAAATATGAATGAGTGTTGTGAATGAGCATGGTGTGCTATGATCCACTGGTGTCCTATCTAGGGTGTATTCCCATCTCACACCCAGAGAGAGAGAGAGAGAGAGGCTCTGGATCCCCAGTAAGCCGAACAGTAAAGGCTTTTTTAATTTAATTAAATTAAACGTATTTTTTTAGTTGTAAGAAGATGCTTGCCTAAGACAAAAGCATGAACCAACACCCTATTTTCTGTAACTACATCATAAATAAACCAAACCACAATTAAAACACATCATCATACTGTCTTGTTAATCGTTTTGCATGACATTCAATACAAAGAAAAAAACTGAACAGTCAGTATGGACACTACAATACATTCCATATGCTTGGTAACAGCTTTATGCTAGCCTTCTATCTCTTTATACGTTCAGCATCCTGCTAGATTTGTATGTATGAGAACGTCCAGCTTCATTCTAGCTTTATATCTCTCTAACCATTTCGCTTCATGCTGCCTTTATACTTCATTAATCTTTTAGACACAATTGCATCTTTGTAAACTTTAGATTTATGCTTGTCTTTAACACTGTCTGGCCCAAAAAGTCGATATTTCAGAATAGCCTGCGACAAGCAAATTAAACAACTGAATAGATCAGTACAATTACTAGAATTAGGTTAGGAACCATCCAACACATTAGTAGAACCTGGAAGGATAGTGCCGAAATCACTGTCAGAAATCACTTCAATGCTTGGGGAAGTTGCATCATAAAAAATTGGCAGTAGAAATCATAGCCATGTTAAAGTAACATCATTTCCACACACACTGCAAAAAAAAAATCTAAGGATTTGGAACTAAACCGCTGTGTGGCCATGAGAACACTATTAATTAGAGAGGCTAATCAGGAAAAAAAAACTTGAATTTGTAAGAGAGCATAAAGACTGTACTTGGAATAAGATTGGAATAAAGATCGGAGGAATGGAATAAGGTCATGTGATATGACAAGTCCGGACTGATCCTACAGGTATTCCAGAGCAAAGCAGCATGATGCCATGCACCCATCATGCATAGTGGGCATGGTACAAGCCTATTAGAGGGAGCTATATGATCTGGGGTTGCTTGGTCTGGTCTAGGCTCAGATACGGTATGTGGCAATGAAATGAAGTCAGCTAATGACCTGACTTCAGTAAACCATACAGTTTTTTCTTTCTTGATGTTTATTTTAGCTTCTGCACTATACACAGTACCTAATTTCAGCTCTCTCCGGACTAGAATTGTATTTTCTACATCCTGCATTAAAGCCATAATTAAAATATATACCTGGGGACACATCCCTCCCAATATTCAAACATTGTCCAAAAAATGTCCAGCAATATATTCACCAATTATATGAAGCCATAAAATTATACATAATTAAAGGCATGGCTGATTTGAGTCACACCTGACAAACCGCTAGCTGCTTGATATGCCTCGCTTGAGCTAACCGTCTAACAGAAATCACTGTCGTTTCACTTACCACAGAAAATGTAGGAGCTGACACGAGACAACGTGTAGGGTGTGGATGAGAGAGTTCTTTTGAATGCATTGTATTGTTAGCATATAAACTAGCCACTACTAGCCACTACTTAACACTAGCCACCACTAGCCACTAGCTAGCTTGTGGTAACTGAGGTAATTAGGCACATTTCAACCAACAGCCATGCGCTGTTCTCCTTGTCCATATGCCCATTTAGAGATTAACTGGGTGTTTATGCGAAACCAGTTGCTGTCAAGATGCCCACATCAAGTTGGGCATCAAAACTGCTCTTCAGAAAACCTATTATAATATCTTTATGGGTGACATCACAGAAGGTTTGTCCAATTCTTTTTATTCAGTCTGACATTTGTAGATTAGATTCAACTTTGTTGTTATTGTGCAGAATACATGTACAGTAAAACAAAAAAAGAAGTTGGCTTTTATTCACAGTGAGTGTTATCATGAGAGGAAGATGAAGGGAGGCACTGACATTCACCAGCTTATTGGGCAGACAGAGAAAACAAGGAAAGTAAGTTGAGAGCAGTGAGAAAATAAGTTCTAGTCAGATGACAAAAGCGTACAGTACTAATAGCCAAGAGTGAACGTTTCCTGATATAATAACTGCCATTCAGATCAGAAATAGTTAGTAACCATTCCTGGACATCATGGCAAGCAACAACACTTGTTTACTGATAATATTTTTTTCAGTTTGGCGCATTCAGGGTACACAGAGAGAGAGTGTGAGAGAGAGAGAGAGAGAGAGAGATAGCTTGGGGATTTGCACAGAGCAGGAAAAGCAGGTGACATGGAAGTGAGTGAGAAGAAAAGCAAATACTGATGGTCAAGTCTGAATGAAAAAAGAGAAAGAAAAAAAACTGAGCAATGTATTACAGTACACTGTTAAACATTATTGTTCAGATTGGTGGGGGTTGTGTCGAGGGATATTTTCCCCACCGCTGACGCCATGACTACAACCTTGTCCTGTATCTTTCCAAACTGGTAAAATAATAGTTATAATAGTCTTTATTTGAATACGACATTTCAAGCATTAAATGCAGCTCCGAATGCTTCATGAGGAATTCATAAAAAGCTATTAAATTCAAGAATTGAGTGGAGATAGATGAGCAGCAATATTAATAAAATATAAATAATTAAGAAATGATGTGAGGAAACAAACTACTTACGTGTAAATAAAAAAATATATTTTGCTGCTTTTTATAACTGTATACTGTATTACATTTTTAGTTGCATAAAACTAAATATTAGGTGTATTGAGGAAGCCCGCCTGGGAGTCCGTTAGAGTCGTAGGAGCTTTGATGAAGCTCATGAACAAGTGGACCCATTTAGTTAGCATCGCCTACGGTAGCTTTTCAATTTTTCAAAGTTCTAAACTCAGCCGACCCTAAAATGCCTTATGATTAAAAACTGTCAAAAGTCATCCATACTGCATCTCTTTTCAGAATGACAAAATCAAGACATGCTGCCCTTTCTAATCTATAAACGGGAAAGGCAACAGCTGATCATGCTTCCACCCGAGCTCTGAACAAGGAAGAAAAAAATAAAAAGTAAGACAGCTAGAAGCAAAATCATACATGTTTTGAAATATAAAATTTGGAATCCCCATTGCTGCTTAATACGTTTATTATGTAAGATTATTATGTGCACTATGACTGGTCCAAAAAATTCAGTCTCATCTATGATTGTTTACATGCTTTAATGGGGGTGAAAATCCTCAGGGGGTGAAACCTTTTCTTCAGTCAGAGAAAGCTGTTTTTAAGGAGTTTACTGATTAGAATTGGGAGCAAAATGTCCAAAATAATTTCTATCTTGTCAGAGTAAAAATATCAGATCAAATCATGAGAGAAATTATCAGAGCAGATCAGCGTATATTAACCTACTGAACAGATTATCAAAGGTTTACGCCACCCTTCTCACTATGATTGAAAATGTATTCCAATCGGGCTGCATCGGGTCAGACTGTTCCGACTGACGTGGTTACATGATGCAGTTTTATTTAGATTGGGATTACTCTGATTCTTAATGGAATATTAGGGTCCATGTAAATAAACATTGTATCATCTCCGATGGTAAATGACTGTAGGCTATACGTCTTATTATATCAGATCTGCAAACCATTTTTGTCATTTTGTTCTAATCAGTATAGCAGCATTATTGGGTTTGAAAGACAAGACTATAAACTTCAGACTACAGTACATAGGCCAGCATTTACTTCCCTGAGCTTTTACTCCACTAGGTCCTGACCACTGCAGACCGGAAACATCCCACAAGAGCTACAGTTTTGGAGTTACTCTGACCCATTACATCAGCCATCACAATTTGGCCCTTGTCACAGAAGCTACAGTTACAATATCTTGTAACAATGACACATGGAAGTGGGTGGGATACTGTATATTAGGCAGCAAGTGAACATTTTGCCCTCAAGTTAATGTTTCGGAAATAGAAAAAATAGACAAACTTTGCGAAGGCCAAATTGTGAAAGCTAGAAAACCTGCAGCTCTGGTGAGATATTGCTGGTCTGCAGTGGTCAGAACCTACCAAACTTGGATCTATCAAATTCTATAAGTATCATGATTTATATATACTGATTTGATCTTGCATTCTTCCATATTTTGTTACAATTTTAAGCTTTAAAAAAGTTTAATGATTAATTAAATGTAGCCCATTTCTTTTAACATAAGTTTTCTTACTTAAAAACCCAAGCAGCATTTTAAACAATACAAAATCAATTCAAATACAAGAGTTTACAATTTAACTTAAAATTAAATTATGTAAAAAAGCTACATTTTTACTGAGCAGAACATACAGTATCTCTGTCATCTGCCAAAATTATTATTTTTAAGCAAACAGCAAAAAATTCACTCCTACCACACAGGATGAAAAAGTGTAAATAGTTCAGAGCGTACCACCTCAAATGCCTCCAAAGACTCAAAGCCCGACAGTGAGCGCATGAGTTAAGTTGTTGTAAGTATGCGGGTGAGGATGGCTTCTAACGTGGGAACATGGGGCTTCTAACGACTAATTCTTGACTAATTTACAGTATGCTTGCAAGGTTTTGAGACTGATGTAAGAGTGTGCTTTTAAGAAAATGACAGATCACAGGATTTAACATGCCGATTTTTGATATGATATATACGGTATGAAGCTTCTGTGCTCGGTACAGAATTGTTTATATCTGAGGCGATCAGCAGTCATGGAATCAAACTGAAAACCAGCCAATTCTGGTCACTGGCCGATCGACCGGTTCATCAGAAAAATGTATAGAAACCACCAATTATATATTTAAATACAACATAGCCTATAAAGCTGTGACGCTATCTGTCATCTTACAAACCTAAATTAGGGCCAGCAGTGGATATACCACTATGGGAACGCTTGCATGAACCGCAGGACTCATACACTTAACTGGCATCAAGGTCTCCAGACATCATGTCAAAGGCTCTGAAAGCCACTTTGCTCACTGCTTTCACATTGACCTTGTTAGTCTTTTTAAATCATCATATATCACCATGGCTTTCCTTTCCCCCATGATCTTTTTCATGGAGGCTACTGGCACTTTGATTGGCAGTCACTAACAACTGCATATATGTCACTGGCACTATGTATTTCAGTATGTTGTCCAGTGCTTTTAAAGAAATACACTGAATAGAGCAAGTGAACATAAGAAAACACACCCATCGGAGCTTGGAACTGCTCCCTATTCAGGCAATTTAGTGCAAAAAAAAAACACACACATATACAGAACACTAGCTACCATATGGCAAACACCATTAATGCCATCTACAGTGAATTGAGTTAGTTTTTAATTCTTTAAAAAAAAAAAAAAGAAAGACACAAAACTGTCTAGAGGTCTGCAGATTACAGGAGAGAAACAAGCACATGATGTTCATTCCAAATACAATGAGCTGCATTAAAAATTCATTACAAAAAAAAAAAAGAAGAAGAAGCTGAACTTCCACTTCAACCAGTGTGTGCAAATAATAAAAACAAAATTAAAAACAGAACAGGGTTAGGACTTCTAAACACTGCAAGAATTGATTAAATAAAAAAAAGAACCTAACATCCAGTCACATTTTCAATCGCTGGGGCTGAATGGTATAGCATGAATGGCATACCTAGCATTGGAATGCTGTCGCACTGAAAAAAGGAAAAGCCTTGCTAATTGTGATTCAGCCACTCCTCTCTCCCCATGCTCCGTGCTCAAGCAGCTGCCTCCATTTATGCAGGGCACATTTCAAATGACAGGAGGGAGGGAGGGAGGGTATTGGACTTGGCGCGGTGCAGGAAGGGGGAGGGAGAGGAAAGGTTGCACAATGATTGCACAGTAATTCTTAAGGGTCTGGACAATAAACACACGGGAAAAAAAAAACAGCTCATCGAGTTAGCCTGGCCTGGTCTACATGTCTGCACAACATCCACACAACTCCTTCCAGCCAATAGGAGCAGAGTTCACACCAACCCGTTAAATGACGTATGAAAGCGTATTTTGCCACAAACATCTCTGCTGCTCACTGATACTGAACCGGCAGTGATGAGGGAAAGAAAAAAATTGCCAATAAGCCATGTGTGGGCCCGTGTGAAAGACTGCGCCGTGGTGTGTGTGTGTGTGTGCGAGTACGTGTGTGTTTGTCAGCGACTAAAGATTCTCTTGGCACAACTCTTGCTGTGTACGCTGCAGAGAGGGATCAATGGGATGCTGTTCCTCATCTTTCCTTCGCATCTCCTCTCGTTGCACGGATCCGCAGCTCTCACATCTCTGGCAGCTTCAGTACATGAAATCTGATGCTAGTAAACAGTCTATTTATCAAATGAAGCTAGCTGTCCAACTTTATCAGCTGTAACAGGCAGCACACTTTGCTACTGAGTGGAGCGTTGTAAAAATGACACAATGAACCACATGTTATTATGGATTGTGGGATATTCTGTAGTCTCGAACAAGCTTTTATAACTCCAACATGTGCACTATTTTTCCCAGTTACAGTAAGAACTGTTATGTGATATTTCAAGTTTTACTTATGGCACAGATGGACAACTTCAGCATGCTCAGATCAGTCATTTCCTCAGCATACAGCAGAAGGATAGAGATAGAGGGAACTACCAACCATTATATCAAAACAGTATTCATACAGTATTTGATTCATATTTCATATTTATATCATGATGATTTCACCCATCCACATTTTGGAGAGGCACCAAACGTATCTTGAAAAATTGTTAACATAAATACCTTTCACTTGTGCATCATACATTGATTACTTTCTGCTGGAAAGATATGACATATTTATAAGTACTTCAGAGTATTAGCTGTAAACGGTATGCATAAGCATGGACTCCAGACTTTGTTGCCACTCACATTCCAACCATTTATACCAAAGTTCTCCTGTCACACAAAAAAAAGATCACATAATTTGTTTCTATTGTTCTATGTTCCTAAACCGTTGCCAAAACATTCCTTTAAGCTGGTTTCAGCCCAAGGACATCTATAAAAGGTAGCATAATTTAAGAAGTTCAGCCCTCTTTGTAACCTTACGACACTGGAGCTAGACTGCTGGCTTCAACATTGTCTTTGATGTACTTTTGCCTTTCAATTATATGATTATTTTTGATGCATTACTTAAACAGCAGTTCTGTATTCTGTACCGAATGTCTGTTCAGTTAAATTGATAACGTTACCAGCTTACAAGATTTGAGAGAAATTTGAGATTTTTGGCTATAACCACCATGAGGCTATATAATGTGAGGGATATCCCTCCTGGTGGTTAGAACCAAAAATCGAGACTCATTAGACCAAAGGACAGTTTTCCGCTAATCTAATGTCCATTTCTTGTGTTTCAAGGCACAAGCAAGTCTCTCCTGCTTGTTTTTCTTTCAAAGTAATGGATTCTTTGCTGCAATTAGACCCTGAAAGCCTGACTCACACATTCTGCTCTGAACAGTGAATGTTGAAATAGGTCTGCTGCTTGAACTGAGAGAAGCATTTATGTGGGCTCTAAACTGAGGTGCTGTAAATCGGGTTTTTTTTTTTTTTAACTAATCATTCTTCATAAACATATCCTCTGCAGCAGAGGTAGCTCTTGGTCTTCCTTTCCTCGGACTGTTCTCATGAGAGGCATCATAGCGTTTGATGGTTTTGGTGACTACACTAAAGTTTTGATACATGCAAAGTTTTGAGATTTTTCCGATTGACTGACCTTTTTTCTTAAAATAATAGTGGACTATATTTTCTTTTTACTCTCTTAACTGACATAATATGGAGTTGTACGGTAGTTGTAATAGCACTAATAGGACTACTGGGCGACAACTGATGGTCTAAAGCACAAGGCAAGAAATGTCACAAATTAATTCTTAATATATATACTAAGGCTGGCAGTAAAGAGTTTGTAGAAAAAGTTATAAGATCAAAGCTAAAAATATAAAAAGCTAATCATCATCTGCCACATAACTGCTTATAACTTCCCTTCTACTCAACATTTTGATTTAATTAATGGCGCAAGGTTCAGTTTTCATTCAGAGTATGCCATCCTGTGTTGCGCATTTAGTTGTTATTAGTGATTATTGTGGAAGTTTGTGGATGTATTGCCATCACTGCTGTGTCTTCTCGTATACACAGTAAACTATCACATTCATTGGCTCTGCAGAGTGATGTGTGTAGCCACGCCCACCTTGAGGGAAAAGCACTGAATTGAATGGCTTTGTTGAGTGACGCGGATTGGCCTTCTGACCTCAAGGCAAAAGTGCTGAATTGACTGGCTCTGTTAATTGACGTGTATGGCCACGCCCACCTCGAGGCAAAAGCGCTGAATTGATTGGTTCTGTTGTGTGAGATAAGTACATTAGTGTAGCAGGTGATTACATACAGTTATTTTCTCATAATTGTGATCTGTTCTTCTGCACAATCAAAAGTCCTGCTGTAACTTGAATGCCCCTGGTATTTCTATATATACACACACAATGCAAAACATGTCTGTATAGAATAAACACTATAACTATAATTAATCTTTTCTGACTGGTTCATAATACATTTGAAAGGAAGAATTCTCTCTTTCAAATTAATTGGCACCACTTTATCAGCAAAGACAAACCAAACCGTTAGAGCCTTCATGTCTTTTTTTATTTTTTTGTGGTATTTTTATCCACCGCCGTCTGACTGGCAGCCGATCACATGGAATGCTGCCATTCACTATATGGCTTTGGAAGGAAATAAAAGAGAATACCAGACAGCAAGGTGGAGCATTTTCTATATTTTGACACTACCCCGTCACTATCAACCGTTCCACAGAGGCACGGCATGATGAAATAATCTAAAGGCTGGACGTATTACATTTCTGCAATACATGTTTAAATATGTGCATGAGAACATGATTACTGACTCTCTGCTGACTGCTGTTTTTGATTACGCCAAACAAACTGGTAATGAGACTCTATTAGTAGGTATGATTTAATCCTAGTTCCTCTCAGAAACATACACCTGATGAATCTTTCATTACTGCATATTACTCAACTATTACTGGCACACAATAACATGTTAATCGTACCCTTTATGTGTGGTACTAAAATAAGAACCTTAAGTTAATAAGTTAGCGAGCTCACCTTGTAGAAACATGTTGCGGATCATTACCTCATGTTAACATTCCATGAAATTGCAGGAAGGATAGACTGCTTTAAGCTACGCAACATATCTGCAGGGCAATCCTTCAAGGGAACAAATGAGTCCAATGCCCCTGCTCTTTTCCCTTTCGTAATCAACCATATTGATCGGTCTGTGTAGGAGCTTTCTAGAGGGCTTTGTGCATCCGTGGATCAGCGTATATACTTTGGGGGTGTTTGGCAGGTTTATTTGCGCTGCCTCAAGACAATAGTGCCTCTGAGTGAGGTGATTAAAAGTGCCTCCTTATTGAGCTCCCCCTTTAATCAATGGCTCTCTGTGATCCCGAACAGAGCTGAGAGACAACCTCGGAACATTCAGCTAGCAAAGCGGGATGAACCATAGGGTAAGCAGATGCCAATTCCTACTTTCACAATGGCTCATAAAAGGTACTTGCCATTTTAGGTTCTGCAATGCTCAATTAAACAAGTCTAATGCAGGGGAAAAAGGGGGTCATTTCATTAAGTGGATAAGGTTAATGAGTTATTTGTATGGTTGATATCTTCTGGTGGTTGCAAAGGTTAGGTGCCTCCATCATGCTGCCCTTTGGAGTTATGGTTAAAACACACACATTTACACGCTCTCCCAAGCAACCGTAACGAGGGTCAAGACATACCGTGTGTATGGATGTTAAATGAGCAGGCCAAAGAGGGACACCGAGACCCTTTCCCACCAACCCTTTTCTTCCACACTATTTTACTAAAAAACTTCCTAAGGTAAACAATCCTGTACTCACAACCAGGTTACGGAGTCAGTCCTACTTAAAAGGTCAGGCATGTATAACGTCTTAAGAATTTCAGTTCTACAGTCACTCTAAATGGACACCATATATTGGCTTTCTTCATATGCAGGTTTAAATGGTTTGACTTCAGGTCGAATACAGGGCTTTATAGCATTCATACTGCAAATGCAGGGGTCATGAAAGTAACCCGATCGATTCAGCCAGATTTGACTGGCTAGGACAGGAATGCAAGGCAGCTACTATCTTTTTGTCAGGATTGTCATATGAATGGGCAGCGGGTGCTTCTTAAGAGCAAGTATTGGACAAACACAAACAAATGAGGCAGCTCGCAGTGACTCAGTGCTCTAATGAACCAGTGTATTGACTCACTGAATTCGCTCTCTGTCTACAATGGCTGTGTGGATACCAGCAGCCTGTCTGAATACCAATAACTGTGTGCTTACGGATGGACAGACAGTGGGTGAGGGGGGTTAACAGCAGCCATCACACAGCGGTGTGAGTGCACCGAGAAACAAGAGGTCCCCGAGCTCCAAATAAGCATGTCGCTTTGTGAAAACATGAAATCGGGGAAAGTGCACAAACTTCAAAGGTGATATACATATATCATCCTTGTGCCTAACATCCAGTATTGTTTCAACACATTTTATCCTTTTTTTCCTATTGTATGAACACTATATAGTGTGTACTACATCAAAATTCTACTATCTGTTACACAGAAAAGTGGAGGTTGTAATAAGAACAAAGGGGGATAGATCCTGAGGTGGAAAGGGATGTTTAATATGCACATATGAGTAGGATGGTCAGGTGGTCCAGAATGTTGACCAAATAGTGTACAATTAATTCAACATGTATGTCACCGCATACCATACTGTCTCAGCAGAAATATTACAGATTATAATCACCAGTCACCACTCAAAAAAAAAAAAATAGTATCATGATACCTAGATGCCGATTCGATTTGTATTGCGATTCTGTAAATATCAAGATTTTATAAATATCCTGATTCGATATTACATTTTTTACAATTCTAAGACCTTGAACCTTTTAAAAAAAAAGTTTTATACCTTAGCTTCATTCAACAGCTTCACAAATGAATTAAACATGAGTATTTAAATGTAGCCCATTCCTTCCATTCCGTTATTTTTTCTCACTTTAACTTCACATTCAAAGGTTTAACATTATACAAAAGGGTAAAATAAAAAAAAATTTAAAAATGCATTTTTACATTTTTCTAAACTTAACAAATAATTCACTACTACCACACAGGATGAAAATGTTTGAATAGTTTAGGATGTACCATCTGCAGAATTATAAATCAACGGTGACCATTTACCATCTAAAATGCGTCCAAAGTCTCAAAATTCAACTTGACAATAAGTGTGCAAGTTGAGTGGCTGCGAGCATATGCGGCTTCTTACATGGACACCCAGGGCTTCCGACGCACAATTATCAAGACTACTTTGCATTTGCTTTGCTTTGAGACTTGTGTAAGGGTGTGTAATGAATGGGTTTTGAGACTAATTCACTTGCAGGCTTTGGAGACAAAGACTTTTTGATAATGTAATGGCATAAAAATGTGCTTCTGTTGTGCCACTTGGAAGTTTGTTTGCTTGGCGATCACCGATCATGGCCAATCAAAATGGAAACCCGCCAATCTTGGACACTTACCGATCAACCTTCGCATCTCTATTATAAATTTTAAAAAAATATATATTTTTTTAAAGTTAGTTTTGGAATGTGTGCTGAAAAAAAATAATGTAAAGAATCACAGATCATTTTCCCCATATAAATGCCCCCCAGTAATCACTGTATGTTTCATGTATAAGTACTATAAAAGGGTGACTGAAAATGAAAATCTTGGAGGGTAAACCCATTGGAAGATGATGACCACATGGACCCCACTGTGGGCCAAAAGAGACACACTTGGAACAATGCAACAGTCTTACAGTTCTTAATGAGCATCCTCACATTCCGCATGATACCACTAATTTGAGAAATTTCCAGCACAAAGACATAATTAGACAAACTAATTAGACACAGACTTTGTTGCACAGAGAGCCTCCGCAGTTCAAGCTATCCGCCTACCTGCCGCGTGCTAAAATAAGACGGCGCCATCAAGAACATGTAAGCTAATTCCTTTCAACAAGTGCACCTAGGCATATGTGGAGAGGCTACATTGTGTCAGCGCACCTAGGGAACTAACCCCCTTCTTGTCTGATACAAAAACAGCTTCTACTGTATGTATGTACATAAAATACAGGCAAAGCATAAAGTGAAACATGTCATATGTCCACATGTAGACGCAAAGAAGATGTGAAAAATAGCCATCTCAAACAAAGAAATTAAATTGGAATCAAAAGCTGAATAAAAGTCAGCCAAGGACATTTAATGCTCTGGAGTATTTATAATTCATTGTTATCGGGTCCTGGACTGACAAAAAATAAATGCTTTAGAACAAAGAAGGTTGAACTGGAGAGCCATAACCCAGAGTCCAGGGAGAACAGGGGACACGAAGGTGAAGAAAAAGTAATTGATTTAAAAAGTGACAGGGAAAGCCACATTCTCCAGGGGATCTGGAGCTCATCAGCAGGGAAGTGGCAGGGGAACATGGCTCTACAAAAATTACAATAAAGCTTCAGTTAGTTTTAAGTAGTCTCCTAACACAGACATTACAGCCTTGAAAATTAATAGAGAAATATATACAGAATGGACATGTATAGAATAAAATAATTCAACTCAATCTTCCTACTATATATATATATATATATAGTAGCAGTGTGTATATACACACACTGTATAATATTTTGTTCAACCAACTTTTGCTTTTCCAAGGTCATGAATTAATGATGGGAGAGTCAGACTGCTGCATAAAGCCCTCTCCGGCACTCTGTGTTGACCAATCCATGAATGAAGGTGATGTCTCATGCTCCCTGAACCACTCTTTCACAATTTGATCCCATTAAATCATCTTGGAATATGCCCATGCCATCAAGGAAAAAAGATCCATTGATGAAAAAACCTGGTCGCACAGTATATTCAGTTAGCCGGCTGACCTTATTGTTTGGGCACATAACATTGATGAATCTGGACCTGACCAACAGAAGCAAACCTAGGTCATAACACTGCCTCTACAGACCTGCACGGTGGGCAACAGGCATGATGGGTGCTTCGCTTGATCCGCCTTTCTTCTTACCCTGGAGCGCCCTAATCACTCTGAAAAAGGGTAAAGCTGGACTCAACAGACCACATGACCTTTTTCCAATGCTCCCTAGCAAATTGATATATATAGTCATTAAGAAAGGTTGTGGATCAGATTACCTAAAAAAAATTAAGTTCATTTTTATTACTAATTTTTTAAAAACATGTCACTGTAGAACAAAGCTTTTAAACTCATACACGTACAGGTTTATACAAAGTCCATCTTGCTAGCTAGGTATTTAAAGCGTCTAACATGATTGAATGGCAACAACAGTTTAATGCGGTCATATTTTTTGCCGCTTAACTTTTGACTAGCGCTGGACTGTGTGAATAGATTCTTTTTTTTTTTTAAATGGAAACATCTCCATTGAATCATATTTAAATACTCTGCTTGCGTAATTGGCTTGGGGTTTTTGTTTGTGTGTTTGTTTATCAAGCAATGTCATTGCTTCAGTAATTAAAAGGGAAATAAAATGTAAAATCTAATAATTGAAAATTCTGTGAAACCTATATACATTCTTGATGACTGCTTTTAGGTACTGTTATGCAATTAACAGAAATGCACTTGAATAGATGCAATAGAGGATGAGCTACAGAAGCCTATATGGACTATGGCCAATGTTTCTTCCATACACTGCAGGGTCAGCATCCATTCAGCCAATCATGTTACATTAGTGCAGCTTGTTTGTTGACGCTAGGCAGGCTGGTTTGAGTGTTTCAGGAACTGCTGATCTTCAGGATCACACCGAGTGGGTGACAGTTGTGCAGGTGGAAATGCATTGTTGTTGTGAGATCAGAGGAGATAGACCAGACTGATTCAAGAAAAGAAGGATACTGCAACCCAAATAACAACTCTTTACAACGTGATGAGAAAAAAAGCATAAGGTTAAGCTTGTGACTGCCAAGAACCTTTAATCCAATACCAATGTGGGAACAATCTCACTGAAACTGGACAGCTGATAATTGGAAAAAGTTTCTCCAGTGGTCAAGTGTGCAGCTTTCCTGACCCAGATTCTGATGTTTATTGTGAACTAAACACTCTTAACTACTTAACATGGATAATATTAAAACAAGTAAATAAGGAAGTGACATTTCACATGACCACTGTATCCAGAAAGTTTTCCGAATTGTTAGCTTGAAAACACAATCCCACTTTTATATTCATGAAGTATCAAAATGGAAATAATTTCAGCCAAAGTCAAAAATAAATTTAGCCAACTGCCACGCCCACTAGCAATGAGCAATGTAGCATGAGTTGCCAAGCTAATAATTTCCCTCAGCGGCACATGAATCATCTGGTCCAAATATGGAACTTTTCTGATCTTTCAAAAACGCCGTAGATGTATACCACGTTCGATCTATTTGGAGCCGCAAACGATCAACACAGGAGAAATTCCTCTATTTTTGATATCATCTATCCATTACTGGTTCCAAAAACAATCTGCCTGCCCAAAAGAGGAGGCCCTGATGCTAATCGAGTGTCTGCGCCTACCAGGTGCCAGGAGGAAACCCAGAATCCTGCCAAGCGAGGTTATCAGTCCGCTGCAATAAACGGACTACATTCATTAACACACCTTGGAGCTGAGGGGATATTCCAAATCCCCACAGCTCGATGTGCCTTCCCTCACTTTCATGTGCTAAAGATTAAAGATAAAGACCGTGTCCCTGTGCTCACACGCCCCTTTTTACATCCTCTCCTGTGTCACGTCTCTCCATTTCTTGCTTAAGTGCTACGCTGGCACCGGGCTTTTCTCCTCATTTTGCTGAGGAAACACAGAATTATGTGCTCTTCAATTCCTCCTCAAAGGGATATTAAAACAGTGAGGGCTCTGTGCATCAACCTTAATGCTTTCTATAAGCAGCTCACAAACAAGAGACAGAAGAGGGGGTGTTCTCTATTAGATCATTTCTGCATTGGATCATTTCTTTGGGGGTGAGGGGGGTGGTTGGGAGGGGGTTGTTTTTCTACTCAGCTTCGTCCCATATGTGGTACTCCCGAGTAAAGGCCTGGAGCTGTTGAAACATGACATACTGAGGCTTGTCTTTCAAAGGCAAGGACAAAGATCAGGAGAGGAAAAATCATAATAGTACACGCCTCGTAGATTTTTTTTTTTCATAGTGGAGTGGTTCTTAAATGAAAATTTGTCCAATAAAAAATATATAAAATAGATAATGCAATGTAAATACAGCACTTTTAAATATGGTTTAAATATGATACTTGAAATTTTACATCCTACAGATTGATTAATGAGCTGCCCTGTGAGAAAAAGCTAAGTGAATCTGACAGGAAAATTAACATTTCCATGCCAATGTATATCCTACTAAAAAAAACATTTTAATGGAATAATAAAACGAAATGGAATGAGATCTTTGTTTTGGATTTAAGTTTCCTCTACCCAGAGTAAAGAGAAGAAGCCATAAAAAATCAGACCATACAAGCCTTGACAGTAAAATCCTGACAGGTCCCAATGTGGCGGCGCATACTGATTTCAGCCGTCCTTTCCTAGGCATTTTCTGGAGAAGACAGTTTGTCGGCAAACAGGTGAAAGCTTTCTGAGCTTAATCTCGTTAATCATGCGCTCCCTGTCCCCATTTAAACACTCCAGCGAGAGAGTTTAGGGTGATAAAAAGGCTCGGCTTTCAAGAATCATGACTCATCCTTGTTCGCCAGATAAATAAATTCATTTAGTGTGATTCCTCCCCCATGTTTGCATCTGCGACATATATTACCATCTGCGCATCTGTGACATGTCTCGGAGAAATATTCTACCCAAAATTTTGAAAGAAGCCAACAAAATCTAATGGAACAAAATTAGCATAATACATAATGCTAGCACTCCTGTACCAGCTTTAATTAGATATTTGCATTGTTGTAAAACTCATTTCGTGATATTTAATTACAAGGAAAGTTACCAAAGTTTGGAAGATATTTCCAAATAATGCACTTTTATGTAAATCGGAAAAGCACTCTTCAAAAAGACAGTGACTTCTGAAGTTAAAAACTTTGGCGAAATCAAATGAAACGTTACACTTGTATAAAGTTTGGACTGTATAAATTATACTTGTGAGATATAGTTGACACAGTGGCGTTTGATCCCCACCTCGGGTCTGTGTGCATGGAGTTTCCATGTGCTTGATGGGTTTCCTCCGGGTACTCTAGTTTCCTCTCACAGTGCAAAGACATGCAGATTAGGCTAACTGACATCCCCAAATTACCCATTGTGTGTGTGTTTGTTTGTGTGTTCCCTGCGATGTATTGGCAGCCTGTCCAGGGTATGTA
>JAOTRS010000048.1:1887038-1906194 GCA_028565755.1 Dinotopterus cunningtoni | reverse complement strand
CAGTAATACATTAGAGCGAGTGCGTTAATATAAACACGTGAATAGCGTTCCAGCCAAAACTATTTTCAGAGCCACTAATATAGCATTTTTATTAACACCTTCTGTCAAATCTGTATGGAGGATTCAAAAGTACTGTGGTATAAAATTTGACGGCATCCTTCCGCCAACACCACATCAGCAAAAGCAAGTATATACATACAAATATACTGTACAGATACAGTATATACATACAAATTTTATATTATTATTTTAATTCAGACCTGAGATTGCCTTAAAAGCTAACAATAGAAGAGCTAATAAACCCAGACCTAACACCACATAATTTTTTTCCTTTACGTTGATCTGAAGTCAGTAGTTCATGGGAATCATCCCAGAACAATTACTGCAGTAAAAGAGGAAATCATCTCCGCATGTACCGTCAGCTCTGATACATTAAGAATTGTTCAATTCAAAAATGATCCGCATGCTGGCTGTAGAATTTAATAAAAGTTAAGAAAAGACACATTCATTCATCAGAAGTGAATCTTTGTCCTTGTAGGGCTGCTTTCAGGGGATCTAACAGGTAAAGTCTGATGGAGCTCTTCAATAAGCACATCACGAACTTGAACATTTTTCCTAATAATGCTTTTTAAGAATTTCAGAAAACTATAAGCATCTATTTTTCAGCTGATGATTGACTTTTGAACTTCTTCTCGGTCGGCTATTGAGGATGTTACGGTTCCATACTCTGACGTTTACTCTCAGGCTCGTAGTGATGAATCCAAGTCCCGTCACCAGTAATGATTCTCTTTAAGAAACCTTTCCCTTGCTTAGAATATTGGGTTAAAATTTAGTTTGCAGATATCCACACACTTTCTCCATACTGCGCACAAAGTCAAATCAACTGATATAACATGTGCACACCTGCACAGAAACGACTGAGCAGACAATAGCCTTGAATAGAAAGTAAGACTGTAATGCGACCAACAGAAGTTTTAATATAACCAGAGGGTGCATCATTTTTGACGATAATTAATACTGTATTTATTTTTTAAATACATTTTTGACTATTTGGATCCCGATTTTAGGGCCACCCTGAATAATATCCATAAGCTTCAGACACAGTTAACTTTGCATATGTTATTAAATAAGTCAGTGCATTAAGGGTGCATTTTTGGGCCCTTGAGCAAAGACCTTACCCCTGTCTGCTCTATTGGCGCCATATCATTCCTGACCCTACGCTCTGATCCCAGCTTTCTAACAAGCTGGGATATATGCAGAGAAGATTTTAAATGACTAAGAAAGACTTACCTGTAATATATCAATAAAAGTATAGCTTTCATATAGTACTCACCCAATATACTGCTAATGAAAAAAAGTAATACAGTATATTGAGGTACAAGCATCATTATAAAATAAGCAGTTGGGAGATATTTTTCTAAAGTGTCTCACCCATACCGAATGAACTAAAAGTACAGTATATATAAATAATGGATTGAAATGCTGAAAACAGGAAAGAAAAACAAGTTATTTAAAAGAATTGCTTAATAGTGATGCGGTTATGAGCTGCACTTGCATCAATACACACTTTTGATCTGTTCATAGATTAGACTTGTCGTTGAAGAAGGACTAAATCAGCTGCCATATACTGAGTGCGTTGTGACAACTCCCACAGGTGAGTGCCTTCATTTCATTTCCCAGCTGAGCCCCCTTTCAACAGTTTGTCTAAACGATCCTGCTTTACATATATAGAGATAACTAAGATAATTAGACAACTTGACATCTCGTTACATTCAACTGATGAATCTCATAATTCCATTTTTTTTGCCCGTGTTAATATTCAAAACGATGCGTATATACAGTGGCCTGTTCGTCACAAACAACTATACTAGCTTTGAAGAAAAATAATAAGAAAAAAAAAACACAACAGAAAGAGTTGGTCACTTGCTTATAACAATCAGTTGTTTATTGCTGATTCAGCACACCATATGACTATCACAAGGAAGATGAATCACGCTTTTCCAGTAAACCAAGCGAAACACAATTTTATGACGTTATTCCTTACGAGCTTCCCTAATAGTGTAGAAAGCCGACCTCATAGCTGAAACATAGTTATATCTATGTGCTTGATATAAATAGACACAAATAAAAACATCAGAGTGTTAATGTAGGCTCATGTTTCTTTTTACTATAAACAGCTCTCAGTTTTTCACAGTCATACACTATAGCCAACAAGGATTTGATGCTCGGTTATGGCCTACTGTTCATGTTTGAGCTCATGTTGATATATTTACTTTATTTGCTGAACTTTTCCTGTGTTGCTGCGTTGGCTGGGGTTTAAATAAGTCAAATAGGTTTTTTTACCCTATTGTGACCTCAAATAAGAAGATCCCCTCCATCGGCTTGTTGCTTAGCTCTGCTGTTCTCTAGTTGGGCGTGGCTAGTTGGGCGTAGCTCATTTACATAGACACTGAAACAGTGCATGTGGGGGAGGAGTACACTAATGATAGTTTATGGTATAAGTATTTTAGCTGGAGCATTAACTGACACTTTTGGCGGACTGATGAGACCTGTGTTCACTTGTTGAAGAAATTGTTTGATAGAGGTTGACATGCATTTGTCATTATGTTTTTGTAGTTCAGAATACAGTTTTGTGTTCAATTTGTCACGTTTTGTCTGACTGTGAATTATAATGAATAATTTATTTTCCTTCTGACTTTCAGGACAGAAGTATGAAGGTGTCAGATTTAAGAAAGGCAATTGTGGCGTCAGTATAATGAGAAGTGGTCTGTCATATTTTACATTTCCATATGTAAAAAAAACAAAGCTGTTTAAAAGAATAAAGTGATATAAAAAAAAAAACACTATACGAATAACTGTCATCTCTAATCAGGTGAAGCGATGGAGCAAGGCCTGAGGGACTGCTGCCGTTCCATCCGTATCGGCAAGATTCTTATACAGAGCGACGAGGAGACGCTCAAAGCTAAAGTATACTACGCCAAGTTCCCTCCAGATATTTACAAGCGCAAAATCCTGCTCATGTATCCCATTCTGAGTAAGTGCTGCATGAACCTATTTTGATCACAGACATAAAAATGTAATATTATATATATAGAGAGATATCAGTTTGTATTCGGTTTTTGAATTAAACGAAGGAAATATATTTCTTGATATCAATATCAATATTTCTTAATCCAAATATACAATAGGTCACGTGTATAGTACATGAAACAGACCATGAGAAAAAAATCCACCCTGATTGACTTGCATATTGATTTTATATTTAACATATGATTTTCAACGGCATCCACGATTGCAATTGTACTGTCGTTAATTTTTTGTGGTTACATTTTGTTCAGTAACATGGTGTTTAAATTTCACTTAACATTTCCTACCGATCATAATCCAAAGCTTAGACTTTCACTCAACTCCGGCGCTCCTCATTTGGTAAATCATTTGTAAGAGACCAGCTGAGCTGAAAGCCAACGTGACAGCGCTGTTTAGCTGCATTGTATTGTGGAGTGCTGAGTCAACATTTTCTTCCTCCATGTATTCCATGTTAAATGTATCATTCGAATGACTTTAAAATTGGTGAGTGAGAAAAGAAGCTCTATCTTTTAATTTCGGAGCTAACAGCAAAACATTTGTTATCCCTTATTTTTAAGATTGTTGAATTATTGACTGTTCTTATTAAATCTTATTGTTATGCCAGCTTGGCACAAAGCACAAAGGCACTAACTTCTCATAAGAATAATAAAAATACAGCACAGATTATTAAGGTTCAGCTGGCAATAAGTTATTTAACCCTATCTGATGCTTCTAATTTCTTAAACAACCATGTCAGAAGACATCCTGTGGTCATGGCAAAGATGTTACTCTGTTTCAGAAGAGTCAAATTATTGGCCTGCATCAAGAAAAGAAAAGAACTATGGAGATTCCTGAAACTACCAACATTGGGTTAAGAACTGGAAAACGCATTATTAAAACTGGGAAGGATATAGTGGTGAACCATCATCTTTAAGGAAGAAATGTTGGAAAAACATCCTAAATGGGACATCACTTATAAATAAGAAATAAATTATGAATTAGAATAAGAATAAAATATAGAAAAACCTAGCTGCAGAAAACAATAGAAGAACAAAATACAGTGGAACCTTGGATTACGAGCATAATTCGTTCAGGAATGGTCTCGTATTCCAAAACACTCTTAAACCAAATTTAATTTTCCCATAAGAAATAATAGAAACTCAAATTATTCGTTACACAGCCCAAAAAAATTAATACATAAAAATACCGTGCCGGTTCACAAACACACACACACTAAAGGCGAGAGAGAGAGAGAGTGTGTGTAAACCGGCATGGTGTCAAATTATGCGTGCGCGCACACATAATGACAGGCTGAGGGAGAAAATGCGTGCACGGATGTTGATTATACCAGTAAGAGACGCACACTAAGACCCAGCAGGGGAGATGATTACCCACTTCCGCAGCGCAAGAGAGAGAAAAAACATTGGCTCAGTTGTGATCACGAGACGCTCAGCATCAAAACAAGAAGCGCATGCGTGATACATGATACTCGGTACTCGTAAACCAAGACTTACTCATTTCTCAAGTCAAAATTTATTAAAAATCTTTGCTCGTCTTGCAGAACACTCGCAAACTGCATTACTTGTAATCTGAGGTTTCACTGTATAACATATAAAAAAATATTTTTAAAAAACGTAGCCGTACAAAATGTAGACAATATGGTTATACCAATATGGAAAATATGGAAACTGGTGTGGAAATTGATATAGAATTTAAATTAAAATGTCCAGGGTGGGTGCACATGTGCATGAATGTTCAAATGTATAATGTCCATAAATGTCTTGGGTGTGAGCAATGTGAGTGCAGTGTGTGAAATCAAATCATAAAAAACAATAATAGAACTCACAGCTAATAATGGTTAATAGTGAAAGTCAAAGCATTTCCAAACACACAATGAGAAGAGACCTCAAGGGATTGGGACTAAACAGCTGTGTAGCCTTAAAGAAACCACATCGGTGAGCCTAGTCAGAAAAAAAGCTGCAATTTTCTATGGAGCATATGGAATGAAGTCTAGAGCATTGGAAGGAAGGTCATGTGGTCTAATGATCCCAGATTTACCCTGTTCCAGAGTGATGGGCATATCAGGATAAGAAGAGAGGCAAATTAAGTGATGCACCCATAATCCCTAGTGCATGATGGGTGCAAGCATGTGGGGGCAGTGTTATGATCTGGGGTTGTTTCAGCTGGTCAGGTCTATACTCAGAAACATTATGTGGTAATAAAATGAATAACCTGAATGAACTGTTGATGTGGTCAATTAAAAGGTGTGTCCAAACCTGTGTATTTATATAAAACACCAAAATGCACTCAGTTTGTTTAACTCTCAGCACAGCCCAGTTATTTTAATCTGAAAGTCATTTTTAACTTTTATTTTATTATCATCAGGTTTGGTTACTTACTGTAACATTCTTGTAACTGAATCCTAAAAGTGTAGCTGGTATAAATGAAACATCTTCAGTTGGTCCTACAGGGTGTGCAAACATTTACCCTCGACTATACAGTATAGCGGAGAAACTACGAAATTCATGTGTAATAGGTTGCACACAATGAATACAGTTAAAATATGTATAAATAGATGTTTTATATAATTGATAAGCATGTATACATTTATACTTGGACATGGACTATTAATCGTCCACTGTGTATATTTAATTGCTGTTATGTAATTATAAAAGAGGTTTTAGAAGAACATACTTTTGAGGAAAAAATGGGAAAACCATGCACATTATTGGAGGTTAAGAGCTGTTTCCGAGTATATATTTCTAAAACACTGATTAAACCTAATCTGCGTTGTAGTACTTTTTCCAAGTGCTCTTGACAACTTACCCTTGCAATTTAGAAATACGCATCACTTATGGTACACAGATCTACAGTTGAGCGGGTGGAAAGTAGAGCAGAACAACACTTGCTCTTCGTAGGTGGTACGACGAACACGAAATTATTAGCTAGCTTGCTAATATAGGAATAGTAAGGAAGAAGGTTTGAACATTACTGTGGCATTTTAAGTATTATGTATTTTAATGCTCAGCTTTCAGATCACAATGCCTTCAACAACCTGCTCCAGCTTCTGCCGCTGAAGTCGACATTAATTTTGGTAAAAAATCCCACAGGCCACAAATCTCTTCTATAACACTTAAACTGAGCTGATGGTAGCAGATATCGATTTAAGGAAATAACTAGAGCAGGTCGTAACTAGAGTGAAGGCACAGTGCTAGCATTGGAGTGCAGAGTTAGGTCTGGTCTATCCAGTAATAATCTACCTTCACCTGTGTACTGGGATATTCTCTGTTCAACTTACACCAATCAGGCATAACATTGACATATTGATTATCAATCATACACCAGTAAACTTCCAAAACATCCATTGCACCACAACCCACCATGCACTGGGCCCAGCAGGCAAAGAGTCCAAGAGTCCAAGAGCCCAGATCCTACTGTAATTCCATGGGATGCTCCAGACAAACAAGTCTTATCCATGGAGACCCTACCCCCAAATCACAGCTGGATCTGCTGCCAACATCCTAGTGTTAGACACCACAGCACCCCCTTAGAGCACAGAGTCATTTCTCAAGGCGGCCCCGGTGGCACAAGGGGAACCTATACAATATTAGGCATGTGTTTTGTGTTATGGCTGAGGCGGCACAGGGGCTTAGTGGTTAGTGGCTATCGCCTTGCACCTTCAGGGTCTGGGTAGGACACTGCCTGGCCAAAGTTACACACACTAAAATTTCATTTCACCAGTTTTAGCTTTGATTATGACATGACTTCATTTTATTAACACATAACGTTGCTGAGTTTAGACCTGACCAATTGAAGCAACCCCAGATCATGACACTGCCTCCAGAGGCTTGTACAGTGGGCACTATGCATGATGGGCTCATCAAACCATATGACTTTTTTCCATCACTGCATAGTCCAATCTTTATACTCCCTAGCAGACTGAAGCCTTTTTTGATTAGCCACATTAACAAGTCGCTTTCTTATGGCCACACAACTGTTTAGCCCCAAATCTGTGCAATCTTATATATATATATTATTATATTGTATGTTTGGAAATGCTCTTATGTTCACTATTAAACATACAGTAGCTGTGACTTCTATTTTAATTTTTCTATAATAGAACTTCACCAAGCGTTTAAGTAATCTCTGAAGTGGAAGCAGTAGGAAGCATCATTCCATGTTTTAAAAGTGTGTTGAATGTGTTTACCCAATTCCAATAATTTTATGTGACTACTATATAAAGTTCCGAAAACTAAAATTTTTCAATATATTACCAATTTTATTCCAATTGCACTCAAAATTAGAAATGGAGAAACCTTAACCCTAGATGCCTTCCCCAGTTTTACTGTAACTTATAACCTAATCTACTTACGGAAAACCAGTTTACAGTGATTCATCACTTTGTTTTTAACACCATCATCATCATCCACATAAGTCACCATTTCTCCACCTGGGGTAATAATCAGTTGCACCATTTAAACACAAACTTAATCTCTTTTTTTTCCATTGAACTCGGGTTCAGGCCAAGATTTATACATATTTTTTTTCATTTACTGTATTATGTTATTGTGTATGTCTAAACTACTGAATAATTTCCTTTTATTTAAACATTTGTACAACACGTTTAAACACATTTCTCTATCACAGTGATATGACGTAGCAGGTGCATCATGGATATTTTGAACAATAGTATCTGACCACAAACTGAATTAACTAGCCACATACCTACTGGTAAATTGATGTCTAATGTCATTAGACACTGACTGATTTTTAGAGTTGTATTAGTTAAACGGGGGTCATTAACGAACATGATATTTGCAGATGAGTTAGGGAAGCAGCATAAATAAAAGAGCTTTTTAAGTTGTTTTGGTAAATATGAATATATTTTCAGAATGCAGCTATAGTGACATCCAATGGGGTTGCTCAAGCTACCACAGATATTTTGTCTGTCATGTGTATACACACACCTGCAATTTCCACATCGCCTTTTACAGTGCAGTTAAAATCCCAGAGCACTCTAGCCTAGCCACTTTGTTTGAGCTGACCTTTGCGTCTCATTCCACGTTCCCAGCTTGTTCAGCCACCCAGGATAATTACGGGTCTCGCAAGGAAATTATACAGGCCCTGCCAGTTAGGCACAAAGTGCTGAATAGCACGAGGACGGGCCCTTGAAATAGCAGCGTAATGGGTGGTTTATGTCGGACGTTAATACACTTAACCATTGTGCGCTGTTCAAAGTCAAATGCCACTGCGAATAATGTCTTCATTGGTGCTCGTCATTCATTTCCTGGGATGTTAGGAACATATATTTACCATGTACTTTTTGTCCTGCTGTTGGTGTCATCAGAATAATCTGACTCAGTGTTGGAGAGAGGAGCACTAAATGTTTGGACAGCGTTATCTTTTTCATTTGGAGTCAAAAATGTATATTTAACAGGTGCTTTCAACAAACATTAGGTATAGTAATGTATAAGAAGATATAAAGTCATAAAGCTGAAAAGTACAGTAGAAGCTTAACATTATGTAGTAAAATATATAAATTAATAATACATCTTTATACTTCGCAAATCTTGGAATCTTCTTATCCTGCTTTCTTGAAGAGCTTTGTACAGAAGCTTTTCCTTAACCCGTTATTTTAAGAAATGTTTGCTCGGTGAGTGATGATTTTATCCCAACGGCCAAAACATTGTATTGGTGCTGAAAGGTGCCTCACCTAGGTGAAATTTTCAGATAGGATCATATAACACCATTTTTTGTATTAGGTAATGCTTCTTATCTCCCAATACATGCTTAGTTTTTTTGTAAATATGCATACACATATTTTTTATCAGATAAAAAGAATCAGATTATAAATACAATTCTATGCACTTTTATGTGTCTGTAACTCTTTTTAAAAAATTCAAATCTTTCAATGATCTTAATTTATAATTCAGGTAACATTTGGCCCATTTTGATTTCACATGAAAAGACATAATCCTAAAAAAGTGTATCATTCTAAAATGCAGAGTTGTTAAGATATTGCAACATGAATTTGACATGGTTACATGCACTACAGATTTTTTTACTTTTAAGCTTTTAACAAAAAACTGAATGCTTTAATTTAAGCAAAAGCTTTGAAGGTCATGCTTCTAGAAGCTTACCCCAATTTTAGTATTAATGCTTATTAAGAAATATGAATAATTTGCAATTTAAGTAGTTATATAAGTAGTTATATTGTGAAGCGAGACAGTATAACGCTGAACAATGGCCATTATTGGGACACATATAAAATCATCCCTCCAAAACGGCCAAAGTTAGCAATTTTTGATTGGATTGTAGTGGTTTGCCTCGCACCTCCACGGTTAAGGGTTCAATTCCTGCTTTGAGTCTGTGTACGTGGAGTTTGAATGTTCTCCCTGTGCTGGGTGGGCTTCCTCTGGGCACTCTGGTTTCCTCCCATAGTCCAAAGACATGGAGATTTAGTTAATTGGTGTTCCCAAGTTGACCGTAGTGCGTGTGTGTGTGTGCCCTGCGATGTATTGGCACCCTGTCCAGAGTGTACCCCGTCTTATCCCCTAAGTCTCCTGGGATAGGCTCGAGGGCCCTGCGACCCGGTACACAGGATAAAGCGGTATAGAAAATAAATGGAATAGAATGGAACTAACAATTGCACATTACCAATATCAATAGACAAACAAATAACCTCAGTTTTTTCTTCAATCCTGCAGAATCCATGTGAGAAAAAAATTATTACAGACTTCCTACTTCCAAAGTCATTAAGAGAGTAATTAGCAACCAGTTGTTTCTAATGAAATGCACAAGATTAGTTCATCACCTAGAGGTTTGACTACTTCTATAAAAGCAGAACTTTTTTCAGTTTGGTGTTCTGAAGCACTCAGGTAGAACAGACATTAGCCTTGACCTCAGATAAGCTAATGTTACTGCTTATCAATCTGGGAATGGTTATAATGCAGTCTCTAAACGATTCAGCATTCTACAGTAGGAATGTTTTTTCACAAATTCATAATAATTGCCAGTTGTCCCAATAGTGGGCATGTTAGTTAATTTAGTCCAAGGTCAGGCTGTTTAATGCTTGGCGATATAAAGAAAAACCCAAGAGCAACATTGTGTAACCTACAGGCCTCGGTAAGCATATAATTTTTTTAACATTCATAACAGCACAAACAGAAAAGTAAAACTTGGCTATGAATAAGCTGCTTTTTATTATAAATTAATATGGAGTATAAAAAATGTAAAAAAAAAAAAAAAAAAAGTCCTGGAACAATAATATTTGGACGTGTGAGCCCAAGATAGAGATGTTTTTCCTCATGCACCGCATCATGTTTTGTGAAGACCAAACTCAGTGTATCGCCACAAACACCTCATACCATCTGTCAAACATGCTGGTGAAGGGGTGATGATTTGAGCTTGTTTTGCTGCCACAGGACCTTGGAAACTTACATTCATTGCAATTAACTCCACTGTATACTAAGCTATTTTTGAGACAAATGTGAGGCCATCTGTTTAGCAGGATAAGCTTCGATCCAATCGGTTCATCCAGCTGGACAGAGATTAAATGCAAACACACTGACATCTGAATGGTTAAAGGAAAAAATGGAGGTGTTGGAACGGCCAAGTTAAAGTTCAAACATCTAAAGGGCTGTGCAGAAATGAATGTGAAAATCAATACGCTGAAGGAGTGCTGTATAGAAGAGTGAGAGTGTTGCATAGAAGAGTGAATGTACAGTTTCCACAATGATGTGACAGACTGATAAACTCCTATGGAAAATGCTTATTTTAATTTATTATTGCTCAAGGTGGTTCCACATGTTACTAAAGTATAGGGTCTATTTCCACCTGATTTACGAATAGTTGAAAATGACATGCTTTTTTTCCTGTCAGCTTAATTAGTTAGCTAAATAATTCATAATTCGTGCATTTTATATATATATTTAAAAAAATGTAATTAGTTTATAAATTTATGATTGTTTTGTTATTGTCAATATATTAATGATAAAAAAATAACCCAATAATAATAATGTACATATTCAATGTTGTACTGAAGTGTTACAGCATCTATACAGTCCTGGCCTCGCTGTAAGCCATTTCCACATGTTTGGGCCAAATTCAAGGTGTTCCTGGGAGGCCAGCGTTTCAGACGTATGGCTCCGGCATACTGAGAAAACTCTTTACCTCCAAGCACTAGTGAAAAGATGATATGAGTGCATTAGTGTAGCAGGGGATTACATACAGTATAGAAATAAAAAATAAAATAAGAAATAAAAATAGCTTTACTCTTTACTGTTCTGTTATTCTGCGCAACCCGGTTTGACTTAAACGCCCCTAGTACTTTCAAAATACTTTAGCAATGTGTCATTTTGATGTGATATGAATAGGAACATTACAAATCCATGTCATTTGTTTTGCCCTGTAGGTAGTGGGAATGCTGTTATCGAAGCGGTTCGAGTGCTGATCGATCACGGCGTCCAGCCTTCACACATCATTCTCCTTAGCCTTTTCTCCACCCCTCATGGTAAAATAACATCAAAGTCATTTAAAAGCATGACGCTTTTAAACACTTAACAGCTATTTCTAAGATTTTTTTTTTTTTTTTGACTTTGCTTCATTTATTCATTTTAGGGGTTAGGTCCATAGTTCAAGATTTTCCTGAAATGAGCATCCTGACCACTGAAGTGCATTCTGTAGCTCCAACTCACTTTGGACAGAAATACTTTGGGACAGATTGATTTTTCATTTGGAGCACATAAACAGCCCTTTAGGTATTTCTGTCCATTTCTCATGGTGTTTGGAACTGATTTGGGTAATAAAGTGTTTGAAGTGCCTTAGTATATATTGTTATATGTGCAGTGCAGGGTTATTTAATGCAGTGGTTCTCAGAGTTGAGCGCCTTTCCTGTTTTTTTTTTTTTTTTGCATATTTGTCACACTTAAATGATTCAGATCATGAAACTAATGCAAAAGAAAATACAAAATCATAGAGTAAATACAAAATTATAGTGGCAATACAAAATTCTGTTGAAAAAAGCTGTCCAAACCTGCATGGCACTATGTAAAAAAATGCCCCCTAAACCTGGTAACTGCTTGTGCCACCTTTGGTGGCAACAACTGCAAGAAAGTATTGGTGATACCTGGCAATCAGTCTTAAACATCTCTGTGACGGAATTTTGAAACCCCTCTTCTTTGCCAAAATGTTTTAAATCGGCCACACTGGAGGGTTTTTAAGCATGAACGGCCTGTTTCAGGATCTCAATTGGATTTACAGGGGTTGGACAATGAAACTGAAACACTGGCCAATTTAGTGTGGGTGGTTCCATGGCTACATTTGACCAGCCTGGTGGCCAATTTTCATTGATTGCGCATTCCACCAGTAAAAGCAGAGTGTGAAGGTTTAATTAGCAGAGTTATAGCACAGTTTTGCTTAAAATATTGCAATGCTATCTTTGTGATGCATCAGGAGCCACGGTATCCAGGGTAATGTCAGCATACCACCAATAAAAACGAACCACATCCAACAGGAGTAACTGTGGATGCAAGAGGAAGCTGTCTGAAAGTCAGCTAACCCGGATCGTATCCAAAAAACATAAAACCACAGCTGCCCAACTCACTGCAGAATTAAATTTGCACTTTAACTTTCTGTTTCCACTTAAATTGTTTGCCGGGAGCTCCACTGGGTCAATGTACATTAGTGATGGGTCGTTCACAAACGATACGTTCTTTTTGAACGAATCTTTAATGTGATGCAGAAGAACGAGTAGTCTCGGAGAGTGATTTATTCATTTTCTACTGGACGCGCATGCGCAAATCACCGCAAAACCGTTATGTACAGGAAACAGAATTGAGAGATTCTTTCTCAATGACTCTTCTACTCTGAGCCGTTCATTCTTTTGTCACATGACTCCCATAGACGCTAGCAGTGCAGTACACAGGAAACAGAATTGAACGGTTCTCCTCAATGAGGCTTCAAGTCCCGAGTCGTTCGTTCTTTTGTCACGTGACTCCTATAGACGCTATGCAGTGCACTACACAGGAAACGGAATTGAGTGATTTTTTTTCTCAATGACTTTTCTACTCCAAATGGTTTGTTCTTTTGTCACGTGACTCCCATAGACGCTATGCAGTGAGGTACACAGGAAACAGAATTGAACGGTTCTCATCAATGAGTCTTTAAGTCCCGAGTCAGTCGTCCTATTGTCACGTGACTCCCATAGACGCTATGCAGTGCACTACACAGGAAACGGAATTGAGTGATTTTTTTTCTCAATAACTTTTCTACTCTAAATGGTTTGTTCTTTTGTCACGTGACTCCCATAGACGCTATGCAGTGAGGTACACAGGAAACGGAATTGAACGGTTCTCAACGAATCTTCAAGTCCCGAGTCGTTCGTTCCTTTGTCACGAGACTCCCATTGACTATGCGGTGCAATACTGTAGATTTAAAAGAACTCAGGCTGGAAGATATGAGAGGTGAGCTACACGTTCTGTTTATTATAATATGTTCTTAGCTGCATTGTAATATTTTCATTACTGGAACTACAGTATAGCCAAAATTTGTGTATGTAGATGTATTGGGGGTCTTTTTATTGAAAACGCAACATTTTATTATTTTTTTTCTGATCAAAAGACCGAAATGAACTAAATGATTTAAAAAAAAGATTTGTTCATTTTGATGAACGAGATTCAAAGAACCGAGTCACTAAAGTGATTTAAACTTTCCATCACTAATGTACATGGCCGGGCTGCTATAGCCAAACCTTTGGTCACTCGTGCCAATGCCAAACGTCGGTTTCAGTGGTGCCAGCAAATCTTGCTGTGGACAATGTGAAACATGTATTGTTCTCTGATGAGTCCACCTTCACTGACTTTCCCACATCCGGGA
Organism: Dinotopterus cunningtoni; assembly: GCA_028565755.1. NCBI lineage: Eukaryota > Metazoa > Chordata > Actinopteri > Siluriformes > Clariidae > Dinotopterus > Dinotopterus cunningtoni. The sequence goes on along the minus strand of JAOTRS010000048.1, from coordinate 1,892,253 downwards.
GAGTTACGGTGTGGAGAAGCCCCAAAGAAGCGTACCACCCAGACTGTTGCATGCCCAGAGTGAAGCATGGGGGTGGATCAGTGATGGTTTGGGCTACAATATCATGGCATTCCCTAGGCCCAATACTTGTGCTAGATGCGTGTGTCACTGCCAAGGACTACCGAGCCACTTTGGGGTGTTCTGGAGAAGCGAGTCAGGGAACGTTTTCCTCCATCATCACGTAGTGACCTGGCCACTGTTCTGCAAGAAGAATGGCTCAGAATCCCTCCTGCCACGGTGCAGGACTTGTATCTGTCATTCCCAAGACGAATTGATGCTGTATTGGCCGCAAAAGTAGGCCCTACACCAGACTAATGAAATATTGTGGTCGAAAACCAGGTGTTTCAGTTTTATTGTCCAACCTCTGTAAGTCCAGACCCATTCAGAGTTGGACTTGCTGGTGTGCTTCGGGTTATTGTCCTGCCGTATAACACAAATACTTTTAAGGTTACGAACTAATGGCAGGTCATTCTCCTTCGGGATTTGCTGATAGAGTCAGAATTCATAGTTCTATTAATTATGGCAAGTCATCCAGATCCTGCAAAGCCCCAGACCATCACACTACTATTTCGATGATTGACTGTTAGTATGATGTTCTTTTTATGAAATGCTGTTTTTGAAATTATGAAATTACACAAGATGTAACAGTTAAACTTTTGTTCCATTAATCCACAGAATATTTGCCCATAATTCTTGGAGATAATCAAGATGTCTTTTAGCAAATTTGAGACAAGCCTTTTGACGAGTCATTGTCTTTTTGGTCAGCAATGGCTTTCACCTTGGAACTCTTCCATGGATGCCATTTTTGTGCATGGCTGTCTATTTTGCCCCTTTCTTATTGTTGAATCATGAACACTAATCTTAACTGAGGCAAGTGAAGCCTGCACTTCTTTTGATGTTGTTCTGGGTTCTTTTATGAGCTCCTTGATGTGTTGTCGGCATGCTTTTGGAGTAATTTGTCTGCAATTCCCTTCTCCATCCATCCATATCTATCTATCTATCTATCTATCTATCTATCTATCCATCCATCCATCCATCCATCCATCCACCCACCCGTCTGTCTGTCTATCTATCTATCTATCAATCTATCTATCTATCTGTCTGTCTATCTGTCTGTCTGTCTATCTATCTATCTATCTATCTGTCTCTCAATCTACTTTTGGTAGGCTGGCCACTCTGGGGAAGGTTTACCACCATAAGATATTGAGATATTTGTGGATAGGGGCTCTCACTGTGGTTTGCTGGAGTCATGAAGCCTTAGAAATAGCTTTGTGACCCTTTCCAGACTGATACATGACTTTTGCTTTGTTTCTCATCTGTTCTTGAATTTCTTCAGATTGTTAGTACACCCTGGACAGGGGATGCCAATCCATCACAGGGCACACACACACATACACGCTCATTTACACATTATGGGTAATTTGTAAACGCCAATTAGCCCTACTGTATCTGCATGTCTTTGGACTGTAGGAGGAAACAAGAGTACCCAGAGGGAACCCACAAAGCACGGGCGTAACTTGCGAACTCCATGCACACAAACCCGAGCCGGGACAGAACCTGTAAGTGCAAAGCGACAGTGCTCCACCGTGCCACCTTAACTACAGTAGCTGTTTATTTTCTATTTTGTCCCTTTTAGACACATTAGTTTGTCTCACTGTCTGGTTATTTTTAAACATTTTCATCTTTGTCTTTCATCCATGATTAGTTTAATAATTAGCCCTGAGAGAAAAGTAAAATAAAAAAAATTTACTTTTTTTTCACTTTTATATCTAGTCCCTGCCTTGATGAGCTGCCTCGATTCCTGCTTCTGGTCTGTGTGTATGTTCTGCCTGTGCTTGTTGCGTTTTCTCAGAGGGCTTATTGGTGTTTCCAATTGACCATATTGTGTGTCCTTGTGTGCCTGTCCAGAGTGTACCCCGCCTTGTGCCCCAAGTCCCCTGGGATAGCTCCAGGCTTCCTGTGACCCTGTACACAGGATAAGCAGTATAGAGAATAAGTGAGAAAATAATTATCTAGCTATTTAATGAGCCCTCGTGCCATATGGATGGTTGTGGAAGAGACCACTTGCACCAGGAAAGAACTAGGATAAAGGTGACCAGTGAGAAGAACTTCATATTGATTTGTAGTGGAATTCTAGCCCAGGGGTCTGTAATTTTTTATCTTTTTTAAATATATGTAGTGTTTTTACAGTAGTGGCATAAGCTACCCCTTTTCATATGGTTATTAACTGGAACTACAAATATGGGTTTAATCGAAACCTTTATATATCTCAAAGCATGGAAACTTCATAAATAAAAAGCTTAAATAAATATCTAAAATTAGATTTTTCACAAATGTATTATTTTTAAAAACGTTGTTAAGGGGTGTGTGGAATTTATTTTAAACAGAACCCTTGCCTTACTTCATATCAAAGCCTTCAAATTGTCTGCCATCTTCAGGAATGCCACAGAAGGTTTGGTTCAAACGGCACATTTATTCATTGTCCCCGAATGAAAATGATCTGAAATCTCACTTTTTTTCGTGTGTGTTTATGCAGTGACTCAAATGTTCTAATGCATTTGTTACACATATAATGCATCATAAAATTACACCATTAACAGAGTGGCGAAAAAGTCTGGCTCCATAAACAAAACATGGCCAAAAAGACACTGTTTTAGAAAGGTCAAATTATTGGGCTGCATCAAGCAAAGATAACAACTAAGGATATTTGAAATTACTGGAACTGGGATAAGAACCCTTCAACACCTCATGAAAAACCTGGAAATGCTCTAAATGTCGCTCTCTAACTTTGATTTCACCCTTGAGTGCAACATGTTCTAATTCTGATAGACTACTGATTATTGATGAACCTGGTATTAGGTCTGGTTCTATTCAATCTTGGGTCTGAAATTGAGCTGCACAATTAATGGTGATGAACAAATATTGGCAAACATCCTCTTAATAAGATAATTTGTGCCATTATTTGGTGTTAACCTACATAAATATTTTAATAGTTTTATAGTTACAGTTTAAATCGCAATCAAATTGTGCAGATATGAAAAAACTAAATGATACAGGTTAAACTGCCTGTGAGTCCAGACTTCTGGTCCAGCCTGTATGTTCATAAGGATAAATTAAGGTTTCAAAAAGAGGAAGGTTACAAGGAACATTACATCAAAATAATGACTTGTAAGAAAGGATCATATGACATCAATACGGTTAACCATTATGACATGGAGTGTGTGAAAATAATACACATTTCCATAATACTAAGACAATGACTGGAAACTAATATACTCAGACATAGTCAGAGTTACCTAAGTTACAGTGGCACTCATGACTTTAGAATACAGTACAAAATTATTTGGGTTTATTCAAAGGAATTACGAGAAGCACAAGTCAGCTGCAGCAACCACACATTTGTAACTAGTTCTGCATTCGTCTGCAGTGCTGCACTTTTTTCTGCTCCCGGCAGATTCATTGATTCCCCTGATAAGTCTTATAAGCCATATCAGGCTGTGGAACAGTGCTTCTAATTTGTTTCACACCATGTTTACGCACCATATATTGGCTGCATGAAGTTGCGTTTAAAGAAATACACATAATGGAAAAACTACATTTATAATACATCATAAAAAAGAACAGTTTAAATATTTAAATAAAAAGTACTATTCACTGAACCACAGTGATTTTTTACAGTCTTTGATGAATATTTAAGGCCTGAAGAGACATCACACTTGCAGGACAATTAGTAAAACTTGGATAAAGTGACCACAGGGAAAAAAATAATGTCAAATATGTTCTTTCCTCCAGCTATTTGTCAGTACACTGATGCCAGCTGCCACCGATAACCGCCAACACTTTCGGGAGAATCCGTAAGCTAAAATGTAAAAGAATATGAGATGCAAGATCATTAAACTCATTGTTATCTTACACACCGGGGACAAAGCAAATCCAAGCCCCTAGAAACATTCTTTGATTGTCCTTGGAGAGACTTTAAGAGAATGGAGGCGCTCACGATGATGATAATCCAGAACATACCAGGTAAAACAGAAAGAAACAAACAAAGAAGAGAGGGAAAAAAAAAAAAAACAGGACAAAGCCACTTCCTCCAACAATTTTACTCTCTGCGGAGATGCTTTTCTGGAATCTTCCGATGGCTGGAATGCTGTCTTTTCATCCAAGATTTGGTGTTTAGTTGCTTCTACAGTGCAGGCCTGAAGCAGCTAAAAGTGCTGCTCTGGTAAATATAAAGCAAAACACAAGTAAGCGAATATATTTTATACATCTAATATTAAATAAACAACACAAGAGTCTATACTTACCAAGAAGTGTAGCTCAACCAAATACTATTCAATATTCAGTCTGACTGAAGAGTCGTTCCCTACCTCCCCATCTGTAAATAAAGAGATTAGTAATGAGAACTCAAACCTAGTCTTTCCTATTTTTGCCGAACAAAAACTAGACAATGATAATATACAGCTGTTACAGCTAGAGCATCACAAATAATGTTTGCCTCAAGCACAGAACACAAGTCAGGAGATGGCTGAAATGACTGGAATTGCGGTAAGGACTGTCCAATGCTTTATTAAAACCTAGAAGAATAGCAATAAACCGTCATCTTCGCAGAGGTAATGTGGTCAGTAAAAATCTTAAACGAGTGTGATCAAAAATCCCAAACAGTAATTGAACAATTGCATCTTAAAAAATAACAGCTATGTTTAATAGTAAAAGTAAGAGTGTTTGTTTGGCACAAGGAAAGACTATGTTTAAGGGAAGGGCACATCAGAGTAAGATAGGAAGAGCATGAAGCGCCATCATGCATAGGGCCCAGTGTCCCAGTCTCTGGAGGCAGTGTCATGATCTGGGGTTGTTTCAGGTGGTCAGGTCTACGCTCAGAAATGTTATGTGCTAATAAAATGAAAGAGAAACTATATGTACACATGAATTTGCCAACATTAAAAGTCTTCTCGATGTGCTGGAGAACACGTTATAGAGTGGGTCGAATCTACTGTCACCAATACGAGCTTTTAGGTGGAACGCATGAATTTTTTTTTTTTTTTTTGGATTTTTTCCTGATTTTCTCCCTAATTTAGTCGTGGCCAATTCCTCCCAGTCATTAGGGGGCTCCCACATTAAGGCTACTACTACCATTCAGCCGGGAGGGCCGAAGACTATCACGTGTTTCCTCCGAACC
>JAOTRS010000048.1:1873085-1886938 GCA_028565755.1 Dinotopterus cunningtoni | reverse complement strand
CAGTGTAGCGGGAGAGAGACGTTGATTTATGACCGCTGTTTACGGAAGTGTAGTCCAGTGCGGGAGATGCATTGTGGATAATGCAGTCCGGTGTGTGTGAACTTAATACTTAATATTTTGTATTAATTATTTTTAGGTATTCATTTTTTTGGGCTGTAGAACGAATAATTTAAGTTTCCATTATTTCTTATGGGAAATTTTAATTTGGTTTACGAGTGTTTTGGAATACGAGCCCACTTCCGGAACTAATTATGCTCGTAATCCGAGGTTCCACTGTATATTATCATTATCATCAACAATAATTGTTTAGGGTATTCTAAAACAAAATTTTATTTGCAAAAACAAATGATTATAGTTTCTATAAATTAACTATATTGGTCAAATAAGCAGTGTTAGACCTGAAGACAAGTTTTTGAATGCTAGTAGTGCTTTCCGCATATAGCATTTCTATAAGTAAACAAAAGATCATACCCAGTGTGGATCTGTTCTTAGCCACCAACCAGCAATGGTAGCCGAAGAGGAACATGAGGCTCACAAAGAACATGACGGCCACAAACAAAAGGAAAAGGACATGGAACTTAGCATGGCCGTTTGGAAGCTCACCCTAAAAAACACACAGGGAATGTAAAATTCAATCTTTTAACTGAGAAAAAGGGGGGGGGGGGTTTCAAGTATTTATTCACGACGAATGATATGCAAAGAGAAAACATGCACACAGTTACCAGAAAACAATCAATCCTGGGATAGTGGGATACATCTCAGTGCAGGAGCTTGTCAATTATTACCTTGTTTTTATTAATTAAAGAACGATCAGTCTGGAGTTGCATTTGATGCTATTGAGCAAAGACTTTAGTTCCTATAACTACCAAAACAGCTATAAAAAGTATAAATGCCTTTCCCGCTTCTCTTTTTTCTCTCAGACGTATCAAGGGATTTCTTTATGGTGATAAAGCCCTACAGTATATGTTACAGTGTAAAGTTACACGAGCCTTCTTTTAAAAAAGTGCTAAATAAACCATATGACCATATGAACAATTACAAATGTTTCAAAGCATGCTTTAATAACTACAACAAGCCTGTTAATAAAACCCTTAGACTTGAATTACTGTCAGAGCCGCTACTCTGAAAATCTAGGCAACAGTTTCTGATTGATCAGATTTGGGAACTAAACAGTGTCACATTTCATATTTGACTTGGCCAACAAGCGAACGTGTGGAGACAAAGGTCAGTTTGTTGTAGAAGTCACGTTATAATGACACTCACCAACCAGAACTTGAGGAAATACTGGAACACAGTTGATGCAATGAAAACACAGTAGAGCATGGAGTAAGACAGGAAGAGGAGGAAGAACTTGTAGTTTGAGAATCCGACACAGTTGTTTACCCTGAGTGAAGAACAAAATCAGACATGGCCTATTTATTTAAGCTGAAAATGTGTTTGGTTTCCTTAAAGAATGTAAGGTATTAAAATAATACGTAGCATTTCAAATCTAAACTTCGTTGCATTCATAGCATAAGTTTAATAAAAACTGATGGTGTATGCAGTTTAGAAAAAATAATAAACACTGGGGTGGTGTGACGCAACCCAAGACAAACAGAATTAATGCTACCACGAAAACTGATTATTTCCACTAACAGCACATCCCAGTTATATAAGTGTATTATTCAGATTATATACAGTACTAGCACTCTGCCAAAGCTAACAAATTTCTCATTTGTTAAAAAACAATAGTTAATACGTAATAGTATATTTAATACTGTGATACATCAGCAAAGCAAGTTAGTTCCTGTTATGACGTAGTAATATCAGCTATAAACAGTCGTCACCTAAGCAGCCTCCCATTTTTTCTTATACAGTAGAGTACATTGCAAAAGTCTTGCGGCACTCCTTAATTTCTTAGAAATCTGAGAAAGTATCGTAAATTTAAAACTTTTATTGGAAGGCAACATATGTAACATTATTATTTCATGTGACTAAGAGCAAAATTATGCATTCCACAACTAGCATCATGTGGCTCTCACAAATGCCGAAATGCTTATCTAAAATGCGAATGTCCTGCTATACTCATTCGTTATAATTTGCAGCACATTGAACAACGCTGCGTCAATGAAGAACAAATCGAAACTCTGCACTTAAAGCTTTTCGAGCGTTTCTGTTATAGGTGGTTGAGTGGGAATAATTTACAAGAATTAGCTCCTAGCTTTGCAGATAACATTTCAGACTTAAATTATTCATGCTGTGTTGCTCGTAACCGGCGAAAAATGTTTGTTGTATTTAAGGTTTTTGCCAGATGTTCCCCCAAGTGGTTTTGCTTTAGAAAACAACTTTGCATATTGCAAATTTTTTAAAGACTTGGTAATATTCCCATACTCCTGGCAAAACCATGTTGATGTGGCTGTCGACTCATGTATTTTGCATCATCACAATTGTATCGGTTTTTATGATCAGCCAGTTGAGAGACAACCAATCTGTAAAAATGGCTGATTTCAGTTTGCAGCTGATCGATCAGAGAACCTTTCATATGAAAAAGAACGTAAGACCATACTTCAATTCTATGGTTTTAAAAATCAGCACCTATATAGCAATTGTATGTTCCTCACCAACTTTTCTTACCAAAAAAAAAAAAAAAACCCACACAGGTTTTAGTTCTGGTTTAAGACTACAACAAATATGTAGTCATTTTGTCTCAAAAAGTAAAGCAAAAAAAGGAACTCTCTTCCTCCTTCCACAATTATTACGAAAGTAATTAGCAGTCAGGTCTTTCTTGCAAAAATTTACAAGAAGTCACATTTGTACTTACTTAAATGAACAAGGTTAGTGAATTGTCAAGACATGTGACTACTCCTGGAAAAGCAGAACTTGGTGGTTTGATCATCAGCCATGACCTTAGAGAAGCAACTGTTGCTGCATAACATGGGAGGGGTTATAAGGCCATCTCTAAACAATTTGAAATTCACCATCATATAGTAGGAAGGACTCTTTACAAATGGAAAGCCTTCAAGCCTACCTTCCCAAGAGTGGACATCTCAGCCAATTTAGCGCAAGGTCAGACTGTTGAATGCTTAGAGATATACAGAAATGCCCAAGAGCTACATCATGTAACCATATGTAAACACAGTAAATGTTTATGTTTATGATGCAACAAGTATAGCCTTCATGAAAAGATCATTAAGATATCAAGCATTATTAGATTTGTAAAATTGCATCTAAACAAACCACAAAAGTTCTGAAACAATCTTTTTAGGAGTGATAATACCAAGGTGGAGATATTTGGTCACTATGTACAGCTCAAAAATTAAACACAGCATATCACCACAAACACTCCTTATCAGCTGTCCAGGGCGGTGGTGGAGGGGTGAAGAATTGGGCTCTGAGATGCTGTGTTGGGAACCTAAGGGAGCTGTGCATATTTAAACGCCCTCAATCATCAAAGAAATGTAGCAATGTTCTAAAGCACAGCAGGTTAAAAATTCACCAAAATAATGTGAGAACCTGATAAACTCCTATCAACACATTTTCATCAGGTTATTGGTACTAAACTTTGTTCTACAGTACATGAGTGTACTTATTTTCCCATCTTTATTTTTCCAACTGGGGTTATTTACTTGTATAAAACCCTAAATGTATTTCTCTTTTCTTTAACTCACCATGGACAGTGATGATCCATTTTCAGGACACATCTACAACAAGAAAAAGAAAATGCTGTGAATGTAAACAGAACAGAATCAAGATATCAGCTCTGGTAAATCTGAGTGTGTGTCTGACAAACACCTTCTAATTATTACACAAGTCTCGATTACGGTGATCATCTTTCTAGTCATTAAGATCAAATGTTGCAAGACGGAAAGGGAAACTTACGTTTCACAGACTGAACAGTGGTGACAGCGGTCTGGCTTTAGTAGTTGACAGTAATCACAGAACCTGATAGCTAAACACACAAATGAAAGGAAATCAGTCAGCGTCTGAAAAAGTTGTGAACGTATTTAATGCCTTTTTAAACACCAAACAAGCCAGCAGAGAATATAGTATAGACTCCTATAACTAATAGAAACACACCGTTATACAGCGATGTTATGCACAAGTTAGTCAAAAGAAAATAAACAAGACATCTATGAAAGACCTTTTATCTTATCCAATATTTTTGATGAAAAGTATAAATGTATGATTAAAACTGACATGCCAATTTTTCTACATAGATTTTTAACTCTTCAAAGCTTTGACAAAAGTTTATACTGCATAAGGATGTCTACCTCCTGACTGAGCTCGTGTGAAGATGGGGAGCTTGTTAGCTATGTCAATCAAAATCTGCTTCTGAACATCTGGCCTCTCCTCCATCTCATACCGCTCTTTATCCCTGTAGGAGAGGTGGAACTGGTGCCAGAAAAAAATAAATAGATAAAAGTACACGAACACTAAACACTGGAAGCACACTGTATCAGGTGAATCAAATAAAAAAACCAAGCGCGTCTATGACGCTAACCTTTTTGTCCGGCGAGGCGGCCGGAGTGAAGATGGCCTTCCAGTAGGTCCAACAGAACATCACAAAGCATACGTGGAAGACCAAAAGGTAAGCAGCTGCAGAGGAACATAGTTCACATTCTGTTATTACGACAAAAGTAGACATCAATAAATCTAGTGTCAAGTTGTTCTGCATATCGCCTGGTCCCTCTCAACAGGAGCAGCCGAAAGACCAACAAAAACTGTGAGAATGTCTTGACTCAGGTATAACTCAAACACAAAATGGGACATGGACTGAAAGAATCAAGCGGAAGAGCTTGACTACTTGGACTCACCCTTTTCCAATGAATTCTGGAGAGTAACTGCAACACAAACAATCACCCAAAATAAATTAACATGAGCTTTGCTAAATAATAAACTAAACAGTATTTGATGAAGAAATACACTGTATGGACAAAAGTAGTTGGCCAAACCTGTTAATTACTGAATTCAGGTGTTTCAATCAGGCCCCTTATCCCCAGTAAAGGTCAATCTAAATGCTTCAGCATACCAAGACATCTTGGACAATGCTATCCTTCCAACTTTGTGCAACAGTTTTGGGAAGGCCCTTTTCTATTCCAACATGAATGCACAAAGAAAGGACTATGAAGCCATGTTTTGATGAATTCTGTGTGGAAGAACTTGACACAGACCCCTGATCTAAACCCCACTGACCACTTATGGGATGAACTGAACCGGAGATTCTTGTTCTCGCCAGGACTTCTCATACAACATCTGTGACATAAATGCTCTACAGAATGAATAGGCAGGAACTGTCAAAGAAACACTCCAAAATCTTGTGGACAGCCTTCCAAGAAGAGTGGAAGCTGTTTTAGCTCTAAAAGGAGGACCAACTCCATATTGAAGTGTATGTATTGGGATACAGTGCCATTGCATGTTTGGCTAAATACTTATGTCCATATAGTGTAGAAGAATGAGATATTGTTTGTTTATATCCCAATTCCACTGTTACTCAGCATGACATGTCATAAACATACAGTAAATATAATCTAAACAGAATTTGCATTGTTTTTTAACTTAACTGATTTAAGTTAGGTGAATCATTAGATCGAGGTCAGACATCACTTCCTTTACTGTAAATGTCAACAAAGCTACAGTCATATCAGGCTAGCCGAGGTTAGCTCGCTAAACTAGAAGCAGCACAAAAACAACGATACTTACAGAAACAAAGCTCAAATACGTAAGCGTAATAAGACCACAGGACCACGGCTGAGATAATGACAACCGGTATCCAAGAAAATATTCTCTGACAGCATCTCAGTCCTCTCGACAGAGCCATCGTCAAATCAATACAGAGAATATCATGTTCTCCGGGATCGACTGCTCAGCCTGACCGGAAGCAGTTCTGCGCTCTGCTGATCGAGACTGTGACGAGGAACTAGAGCTAAGCTTTAAATTTACTAGGTAGGTAGTTCATTATTACGACGGAGTTTTAGGGCCAAGATGGGATTAAAAAACAACAACAACGTTTGACTGTAAACATTCAGCTAAACATATCTGGTCATATAAGTTACTGTACGATATACAGTCAGATATACAATAGATTACTATAAAGATACTTTAATAAAGATACTTTATTGATCCTGAAGTAAACTCCAGATATCCAGCAGCAATAGAGACAGTAACACAAAGACAGGTTGTAGATGTGAATACACACTTTATATCTCACATGTAGAGATACTTACTAATGCAAAGTTGCTAATGCAATGCAAAGAACAAAAAGCTACAAGACACATATAAATAATATAAATAAAGCATATAAATCACAAGTTTTTAAAAGGTGAACTAATGAGTGAAATGAAGTTAATTGCAGTTCAACCTTGATGTGCAAATTTTGTGTGGCAAATTGACAACAGCGCAAATAGAACAAAGATTAATTGTGCAAAGAAACTTAGTAATTGTGCATGAGAATGTAATCCTATAAGTCGTGATTATTATATCCAAGTTACATTCAAATGTATATCTTAAGAATAAGATAACTGTAATTACAAAGTTACAAAAAACTCATATTATTCTTGATTACCCATGTGTAATTTTTTTAATAAATATTTTATGTTATAAATAACATTTTAATATATGATTTTGAATCTATCAATATTTTGAATATTGATCAAATATGCATTAAGAACCCATCAATTTAAATGTTTTGACCCATCAATTATGCTTTACACATTTCAAACAATAGGTGTCGCTATACATCTACTGTTAAAAATAAAACCCTTTACCCGTTAAATAAGCATGGCATTAAATATATCATTCAAAATATCAAAACCATAGCATTTTTACCAAAACATTATATATAGGACAGATGGCAGCAGGGAGAGAGAGAGAGCACTGCGGCCTCACACCTCCAGGGTTAAGGGTTCGATTTTCGCCTCGAGTCTGTATGCATGGAGTTTTCATGTTCTTTCCATGCTTGGTGTACTCTGGTTTCCCCCATAGTCCAAAAAACATGGAGATTAGAGTAATTGCTGTTTCCAAACTGTCCACAGTATGTTTGTGTGCCCTGCAATGAACTGGCACCCTGTCCAGGGTGTACCCAGCCTTAAGTCTCTTAAGTCGCCTTGGATAGGCTCCTGTACTGAATTCAGTGGTATAGAAAATACGGATAAGTGGTATAGAAAATGAGTAAATGAATTCCTGTTTTCTATTAAAAGCAGAAACAAGTGATGGAGTAAGATTACCAAACTAAGCTTTCTGTCATAGAATGAAAATTATAAGGGAGTTAGATGAATAGGTGGAAGCATGAATGTTACAGTGAATTACAATCTCAAGATTGTGTCTTGGTGTGAGCCACAGCATTTTTATTAAATTTTCTCTAGAAAATTGTGAGCCAGTGTGTACTGTGTAATAAGGTATACAGTAAACCATTTGATAAAACATAGAAATGTGATGTTACTTGTAAGTAAGCAAAAAAAAGGATTTATGTCCAGAGCATATTGCATTAATTAATTAAATTTCCTTAAAATTTTACACAGAACTGTACAGCTGACATCAATAGTTTTACATAAATTCATGCTAAAGAAATCTAATCGCAGTTTTTTCTTCACATATTTCATGTTACAGTATATTTCTTGTTGCAGGTCAGTTAGGGCTTTGTTCACATTAGAAAAGTTAAAGAAATTAGTTCATTTGAAAAGTTGAGAAGGCAGATTTATTTCAGCTTTAATTCACAATAGTTTACATACACCAAGTTGATTGTCTCTTTAAATTGTATAAAAGATGATGCAGTGACATAAATGCTTCTGAGTGACCAATTGTTGTAATTAGGAGTTAAGTGGCAGCGTCAAAGGGCTTACTGATAGAAACAGTGCATTTCTTGCCCATCATGCCATGGAAAATCACAGCAATTTAGTCAAGATCTCAGGGAAGGTTGTGTAATTATGGACCTTCACAAGTCTAGTTCCTCCATATGAGCAATTTCCAAACAACTAGAGATATCGCAAGCATCTGAACCACCATCTAATCACCAACAGTCTTGGACCACATAGACACTGCATTATTCAGGACAAATGCTCAAATTAACTCCAATGAATGAATGAGATTTGGTCTAAAACTTTCAATGAATTCAAAGACAGTGAAAAAGAAAGTAAAGAAGGAGTTGTAGGCATCAGTCGAAAGATATGTACCTTATGTACCTCAACCTTAAGAGAGTCCTACATCACTATGGACTGAAAGGCTGTCATGCAGTGAAGAAGCCCTTGTTTTAGGACTGGCATAAAAAGCAGACCACCAGCCTTTCCCAGCCAACACCATCCCAACTGTGAAGCATGGGGGTGGAAACATCAAGTTATGGGGTGTTTTTCTGGAAAAGGGACTGAGGCACATAAAGAAATAGATGGCATTAAGAGGAAAAGGGATTATCTAGAAAAACTGGTCACTTGGTCACAACTGGAACTTCAAGCTGGACAGTGATCCTAAGCATACCTCTAAAACTGTACAGTAACTAAATGACTTAAAGGAAATAAAGCAAAAATATTGGAGTTGCCATCACCCAGAATCCAAAAGAAAGTCATGCGACATGAGTTACAGCAGTCCTATCAAATTATCATTCTAATCAGGAGGTCCCAAATTAAAATCTTGTTTAGGGCATGCAGTAGTATAGACCTACATAGCCTTTGAAACCTAACCCATCCCTGCAGATTTGAACAAAACTCATGGCAAGTCATTTGTTCATATTTACTAGTATGCGCTCTTTTTTCAATCTGCAGTATAGTCTGAGTTCTAAGTGCCTAAAGGTAAAGTGTGCAGAGGATTTATTAGAAGTAGCAAAGCAATTTTCCATTGCACCATTCTGCACTGTCTATACCACTTATCCTGTGTAGGTCTGATGGGGGGCTGGAGACTATCCCAGGGAACTTGGGGCACAAGGCAGGGTACAATCTGGATGAGATGCCAACTCATTGCAAGGCACAAGCACATACAACCATGAACTCAATCATATACAACAGGCAATTAAATGTATTTAGGATACCCTACATATTTTAGAACCCCAGAGAAACCCACAGAGGCACCATGAGCTGCAAAAACAGCTTCAGGGCACATTGGAATAGAGCCTAAAAAATTTTAGAACTTTATTGGAAATATAAACATAGTTATTTAAAAATAACTATGTCTATCAATCTGTATATTGGTGTTTCAATGAGAGCATTTTAGAACATATTGGTCCAAAATCTCACATAGGTATATGTTTTTTATCCTCATCATCATTTATTCCCTGTCTTAAGAGCTTTGGTTTCCTAAACTTTATAGGTTTACTGTGGATGTGGCAGTGATTTTTCATATATTACGTAAAATTGTGATACATGTAATGCAGACAAAGAAGCTATGATTAGGGCTCATGCATAACCATACAGTAATATCTAATCTGGGTCTGGGTTCCTTAAAACGCATTGATGTATACAACCACTAAATCTTAGAGGCAGTGAACATTTAGCAAAGTAGTTAGCCTGACATGTTTAAGGTCTTTCACCAGTGAACAATATAGAAGCTAGAATTTAAGATGTTTTGTCACAATCGAAAAGAGCTTCACTATGATGGAACAAGAGTCGAATTTTGATACGCAAGTGATGCAGGGATTCTGCTAGCTGCTGAGGTAAGGGAAGACCAGAATCTTCTACTTGCTTCCCCAAGGTAATAAAAAAGTCTGATGGCCATGTTACATTTCTGCTGACCACCCAGCTAGCCATCTTCACCACAGATTGGGATTTCCACACCTTTAGAAACCAGGAATTTGATTGTCAGCCAGTGGTATCTGGAGCCCCCAGGATAGAGCATCTGTGAAAGATCTGTGGTATTATTGCTGCCTGACACAAAAAGAGGATGAATCACAACAGAGGAGGGCCTGTACAAATCATTGCTATGGTACATTGTCCGAATAGGAAAAAACAAGGTTAGGCAATAATCCTGGAAGTAAATGAACAGGCTGTTCATACCCGAAAAACCCTCCAATGTCGCTGAATTCAAACAATTCCTCAAAGAAGAGTGGGCCAAAATCCCTTGGCAGGGATGGGAAAGACTCAGTGCTACTGTAGGTATCGTAAACGCTTGATTGCAGTTGTTGCCACCAAGGGTGGCACAATCAAATTTGGGGGTAATTACTTTTTTACATAAAGACAGGTAGGTTTGGAGAGCTTTTTTCATTTAAAAACTACTCGTGCAGTTACTCATGTAGTCTTAAACTTGTGTAATATTAAAATTTTTATAATGATCTGAATCATTTAAGTGTGACAAAAAAGGAAGGGGAAAATACATCTTCACAGCACCAAAGGACATTAGTTTACAAGGTACTTAATTTTTTTCTCTCAGTTTGAAGAATTCATTTCCCACTTGTGAGAGTCCATGCTAGACACTGCAGCAGCTTTCGGATGTTGTCTACCAGGAATAGGAATTGTGACTAATGTGTATTAGTGAATATAGACATAATGACAGTTTGTCATTAAAATAGTTACAGTCACACTGTAATGACAGTCCCTAGCTATTTATAAGTTACTTTCCTTAACAAAATCATCTGACTATTTGGTATTTCGTATTTGTCTGTTGAAGGAAAGCAAGATGGGCTGTCCATCAACCTGTCAACCCTTTCTCTACTACGAAAGCACTTGTTTCTATCATAATAGTAACTGAGTCTCGATCAAAATATTTATCCAGTTAAGCATAAACTGCTCATGAAGACATGTCTAGGCAAATCTTCTAGTGAGAGTGATCACACCATGTACGGGTGGAAAACAAATCCCACATCCAGCAGGGGCCCCCTGAATGGAAATTGAAGAGTCATGAATTCTGTGGAGAAAAAGGTAAAAGGGACAGGATTAACACTAAACCTTTAACATCAGATGCAAATTTTCTTCCAATCTGTCGCATTAGCACTATAACATTGTTAATGCACATCTTATGGAACACTTGGTAGAAGTTGAAGTTCAATCTCAATCTATTCCTGTGATTCTAAAAAGACATATTGCCCATGATACAACATATGAGGCAGATTGATGTATATGAATGAATCAGTAAGTGTCAGTGTGTATGAGTGAGGGAAGAACAGCATGCATGAATGTTTGTCTATTTTTAATTACATTCCCATGTTCCAAGCTGTCTGCTCAAGTGGCTCTCTTGTCGTGGTGCCTTGGCAAGAGTTTATGTCCATGACTAGTGTTTTTTAAATCACACTGGATAGAGTGCAATAGCACTCCCATTTCATTCCCTGTATGCTTAAATGTCTGGATGGAGAATTCATCATCCATGCCACTTTTTGAACTGAAGATGGAATAGATTTTGGAAACTCTGTATTCACCAAGGCCCTTAAGTCACTGAGCTGTGCAGGTGGTTAAAAAATATCTGGTTTATATTTATAGTTATCTCATCAAGGTCTCTCTTTGTAAGAGGGTTTGGCATAAATTAAAAAAAAAAAAACACCTATTACTGACTGGCTAATTAAAATAAAACAGGCCGAAGTAACTTTCACTGTATTTGAAATACAGTGCACAATTATCATAAAGACTTAATGGAGTAATGGATGAACTCATGTGGGATGTGTTCTGTTCTGGTGAGATTGGGAATTTTGATCATATCTCAATATCATATAGTATCATATAAAAGTAGCGTTAAACAATTGGTTATATAATTAACAGTGGGCTTGTGTTGTGTAGTGATCAGCACAAAAAAAGGAAAACATCTCCACAGGGCTTGGTGTAAAAGATATAGACTATGAGATATACTGAAGATTGTATAGTTTGAGCTGAGGGTCCAAAGAGAAGGGGTGCTTTTCTTTCTACCCCATTTCTGCTTATATTCATCCTTAACAGCAGAATAAACAATGGCCGGGTGGGGAGAAATTAAAGACACCTCATCCAACATGTGTGAAAATAAATCCACTACATGGGTGGAGTGAGTGAAATCTTTGACGCCCATGCCACAACATAAGGCAATGCCCCTGATAATAAAGGCAGTAAATTACTGCTGTAGAAGTCGGAGGTTACGTTTACATGCTGGTATTTGTAGGATTACTGGAAATTCTGATTAACACAGCAAAAGCTCTTTTTGTCTACAGTTAACAAAAGGTAAATATGTAGATCTTGGAGCTGAAGAAGATCTTGGAGTAGATCTTTGGTGAAATTTTGTTGACACGGAAATCATTAAACTGGGCTGAATTTGGGACCTTCAGGACCATAGCCTTTCAGGCTTTCCCAAACTAGAAGGGTTGTAAATATCATTAAACTAGATACCAGTGCTCTAATATAGCAATTAATGTCTAATCTGTCTAACACTATTTTCATACAAAATCACACCAAAGAATGCTACTTTCTTACAGTATATCATGTCGGTTCACTTTATGCAGCCGTTGAGTGATCTAACTAAACCAGAAACGTTAATATACAAGATCCAGTCACCTTAAACATTTTTCTTCAGCATATGTTTATAGTACTGCTACAAACATTACAGAACTTCATTCACACTTTATTAAATTTCTTTTCACACATGGAAACTTTAATTACACCGCTTTGTCTAAAGTTAGTCTAGTCACTGAAATCCAAAACACCAACTGGAAAACCAAACTTCAAAATAAACCATCATGTGTCCTGGAAACAGCAAGAACAAAGATGAATCCGCTTCTTTACAGAAATTTCAATGCTCACTAATCTCACTAATCGGGTTTCTACAAATACGGTCGGTAGCGCTAATACATCTTACTCTGTTGAATGACATCGATGGAAGTCAACAATGGCGGCTATAGCTCACTCAAGCTGGTGTGAACACTGTGTAGTCGTGTCTTGGAAATCAAAGGAAAGACAGCTGGAAACCCCATCGTGCTGGCGATTTACGGACTGTTTGCACTTCATTGTCTGCTGATCTCCAGGCTCACCAGTCTGCTTTACCTGTTTTTTCTTTACCACTTCTTTTCCACAATGTTGATGTTTCCAAGGTGACCTGAGCACCATCATTCAGCAGGTGTTGCGGCATGGATGTGCATAAGGACCTGACGCATAACCTTTGTGAATAGGACCTTTGTGTTATCAGGGACTTTTTTTTATAGAAGGCTTTAAAACCTTGTATATCCAAAGCACTGTAGAATTACCGTTGCTTGTAGACAATCAATACACTGTTTTTTTTTTTACTCTTTTGAACTCTTTGAAGATTTTCCATGCTTTGCCCTTCTATTTACTTTTTCCTTATACTTTGCCTAGTAGAGGGTAAAACGTCTGGTAAATTCTGACACCTGCAGCCATCTGAGGGGATTTCGAACACCATCTGTGACCCACCTGGTCCTTGAATCAGCAACCCTCCATGTCTCGGGCTGGAGTCCTAAACCACGAAAAACCACATCTGGGCCTCATCTGATCATCTGAATCACTGACACTTGTCCACACCCTTATTCCCAAGATACAGCACATTCCAACATATTGCTGTACAAAAAGAGTCTATAGACAAGGACACCCAGAATGCATGGGCTATGATAAATGTCTTTTGTTTTACCATAATCTGTCATTACATGAATACAGACAAAGTAGCAAAGTAGATTAATATTACATAGAGGTCAAGGCATCTACTCTCGTGATTCTTGGAGCCTGTTAGTTGAGAAAGTTCCTGTAGGGAATTGTGAGGTAAAGTGTAATAAACTCATTAGCACTTGATAATACAACTAAGCTGATGCAATGATAAGGATTTGTGGATAAAGGATTGCACTGAATTCACAAGGGGCAGTTGCTTCCCAAGCCAGGCCTATGACTGGTGCATTTTTGTTCAAGTGCATCAGGTCTGATCTCTGCTTGATGATCAGGTTCTGAATAAAACCTTATAAAAAAGACAATGGTATAGAACAGATACAGGAGCATTGTAAT
>JAOTRS010000048.1:1779347-1792269 GCA_028565755.1 Dinotopterus cunningtoni | reverse complement strand
CCCCTTGATTTTTTTAAAAAAAAACTTTAAAGTATGTTTCAATTTTTTTCTTTGTTTTTTTTTAATAAAAATTAGAAACGCTTAAAAAAAATTTTGGGGGGGGGGGGGGGGAAAAAAAAAAAAAAAGTCAAGGTCTAATCATTTTCAAAATGAAAGCAAAAACAGCTGCTGAAGTTTAATTAGGAAAATGACCTTATGCCAGAGGCTTTGGGCCCAAGTGTGTGTAGGATGTGTGTGAAATTGAGACCTTTTAACTTAGATCCGTGTCAGATGTGCACTAAAAGTAAAAGATGGGCTCTTAAATTTGACCACCAACCTTTTAACTCGGTCTTTAAACATAAGAACGGAGGTACGAGACGTGATGTTTGTTTGAGCGGTGTTCTGGGTTAAAAGATGACCAAACAAGTTCGGCCCTTAAAAAAAAAAAACCTATACCACAACTACACTTGGTTTAAACAAGCATACTGTAATGTAGCCCAATCTGTCTTATTAATGTACAATGAGGCATTCATAACATACAGCTCATTGCCAACAATTGTGCCACCGAGTGCAGGCTGTGTTAAAGAGACAGCTGGTTTCATCAAGCTACAGTTTGTTTGAACGGGGGATAGAAAAAAAAGAAGAAGAAAAAACGACATATTTTGCATGACGTTTACTGTGCTTAAATGCTTAGATCCAGAGCACATATTTTTAAACTAAATTATGCATATCTTACACACACACAGCTACTATATGCTTTTTTGGAAAAGAAACCAGCCAAATCAAGAAGAAACGGCATCCTCTCTCGGTGTATTTGAGATACAGTCATCCACTGTAATCCTTCGGTGCAGGCGTTCCAAAGTGCCAATCAACTGCCTACCTTTGTAAGGAGAGGGTTTCTCTTCCTCTTTCGCTCTGCCGGCTAACTCCAGGAAATCCTCAATGAGGTCCAGTGAAATGAGAGACTGACTGAACACCAAACTGAAAAGACAGTGTGTTCGATTAAACCATGCACCATCAGAATAAATGACATGGCACAAGAGATTAGGAGAAAACATCAAACAGTTCAAACTCACACTTTTTCTTCCAGGGCTTCTGCCATTCGCAGAATTTCAAACAAGAGCATTATTTTTCCGGAGTGTTCCAGAATCTCGGCGTCTGCTTCGGTCACAAACTCCTTGTACCAGTCAGGAGACGGGCTGCCCGGGCCCGAACTGCTGGCGCGAACTACTAATACACACACACACACACAAACACACTTGCATATTTATAATACAATTCCAATGACGTCAAAGTGCTACACCCCCCCTCCCAAGTTTCTGAAGAAGCCAGAAGATACAAAAGAAGACTTTTATCCTTTACCTGCTTTATTAAAATCGCAAAAGTTTATGGGCTAAATTTACTCAGCCAGTGACTTCAGATAAATATGTAAACATAGCAACAGATTTCACTGAACTGCACCAGACACAGAACAAACACCATACCAGAGATGATAAACGGAAAACATTGCTGTGCATCAGTTTCCAGTCATGCATTTATTTTAATTATTTAACTGAGGGAAAATCTCTAGAACAAACTCTACCTACTTGGCTAAAAACATCATATCAGAAAGGTGGGAGTTTTTACAGAGCATAATAAAACAAATTGTATAGACCACTGGACAAAGATGCATGTATATATTTTCTCATCTGTTCAGAGTCCACGGTACTAGCTTAGAGCAGTTATGTAAAATACCAGTAGAAACAAAATGTGTCCATCTGCCTTTCAAATCAAAGTAATAAAATACATCTGTTGTCACCGTTTAGTCAGGTTAGTTTGCTGAGAAAACAATACAGGGCCATTAAATTGAGAACGCGGTCAATCGAACCAAACTTACCTTCTTCTACAGGCTCTGCTCTGTTCCTCCCCTCTGGGTTTCCTCCACGGGAGCTTGTGTTCCACTCCTTAATCACCTCCACGTCGTCACTGTCGGACTTGTCCGAGCTCTCGCCTTTGCCTCTCCCCCGTTTCTTCTTCCTGCATGCGATTTGTAAAACAACATGGATCACATCAGCATAGTGAGAACTAAATGCAACGAACTTACAGCAAAATGAAACAGAATTTTGACCTTTTTGGTTTTTCATCTTCAGAGGTCAGGCTCATCGATGACTCCTCGGTTTCAGAGGCGATAAATTCATCCATGCTGTCCTCATCGAAGTAACCCTTAAAACAGGAGATTACACCTTGGGTTATCAATAACATTAATTCACTGAGCATTAAGGCACAATGCATGAAAATCTTACATAAAAAGTAGAACATTTATGTAAAAAAAGTAAATATTTAGAGCATCAATGATACTTGACAATTATGACCATTTATTTACTGTTATGACCAAATGTGTAATTTTTAATAGACAGTACACAATGCTTCAAGCTTACAACGCAGCTTAACATCAGAACCCATCACAACACTGAACCTGGAGCATTCAAACGTTTACATTATAGACTCAACTATTTTAAACAATTTGGCTTCCTCAAATAATAAAACCCAAATGACAACGATGAGACAAGCACGGGAATCGCACAATGTCAGACAGCATTTTTCATCAACGCTGTTGGATTAAATAATGACTTCTCGTTTTCAGTGTCTTATAGAAATGGTATTTGGCTGCATGTTTAGCCAAATCTAACTGGGTTTAAATTTAGCACTGAGAAGAGCCACTCAATTACATTAACTAAAGCCAGACTTTCACTCTGATTATAGCCGCGATTCACAATCAGGTGGAGTCTGTGCTGGAGTCGGCACCGGCCTGCAGATCTTTGGGCCAGCCGGTGTTGACATTCGTCACAGAAAATCAAGAAGCGTGAAAAATAGCAGACATGCAATAACGGCTGGAGTGGAGCTCCTTTAAAGAGGCCGAATTAACAGAGCTTGGGCAGGAGCATGAAATGCCTGTACAACGTCAATTCAAAGAACCATCACGACCGTGCAGACAAGGGGGGAGCTGGGTCGCAAATGCCGAAGCTTTGAACCAATCGGGCGCGGTCCCCATGTTTGTTTTGCCGTCACCGTCTCCTGGTAACATGAAAGCATATGTTTTGGTGCGTGTTGGGTTCAGTGACAAGTTGGCTAATGTCACTAGCTTGTGATATCCAGTCATTTAGGGTGTGCTCTTTAATTTCTCAGAAAAAATCTAGAAAAATGTGTTAGTCAATGTGTAAGACGCCCTGTCTTTTCGTTATCGGTATGGATTTAAAAAGCTGCATAACGTATTCAATACTAAAATAGCCAGACTTACAAAATAAGATATAACAAAGTTATGTATAAAATAAGAAATCTTTTTTTTTTTTAAACCAAAAATGTTTAGTCAGTGAAGAAAAGCAAATCTAAAACTTGTTTTTATTGTTGTGCTCGGCATGCCTGCCTGCCCGTGCGCAGAAAGTAATGACTGTGAGGAAACTGCAGTGTTCCCTGGGTTAGTTTTAGTGCGTATGAAGGAAGAGAGGCTCGTAGCTCGCCAGTCGTGTGCCTTTGTTCATTTACCTTGTTTTCCTTACTGATATAGTCCAGCTGAAGACACCAAGGATGTGTCCAGATTCTGCTGAGCATCTGGAAATCCTGGAAAAGCTTTGTGCCTGCCCGGCCTTTCCCCCCCTCCAAAGCAGAACCGACACCTGCTCGGTAAAAGAGACAGTTTATTGAGCTGTGACAGTATGATTTGAAGTTGGTTTTGTTTTTGCCATTGACATGCTATGCTAATATCACACAGTTTGTTGGAAGACGATGAGAATCATATAATTGTTCATTTACCTTAGCCTGTATTAACACACTCTACTAGCTCAGCAAAAATGATTGTATTACACAAGCTACTACTTTGTAGTCTAGTCAGTAGGATTTCCAGGAAACCAAATCACTTGCAGGGTGGGCTAGCTAATGAATTTAATTTTCTCCCTGCCTGTTATTATACACCATTTTCTAATTCCAGTGAGATCTGGAGTTTAACTTTCCTTGCTCTTTAACATAATACCAGGTCTATCAGTAGTTACACTTTACTGTGACCTGCATGACCGTTTACAGCCATGTTCTCAACTATGCACGTAATGTTTTGTCTGCATTCTCTATTAAAACAAATGCTGAGATTATTTTTGGCCAAATGTACTGCACGAAAAAAAGCTCTGAAATTATAACTGCTTAACCCATACTGACAAAAAGAAATATTAGGCTATGTTTTTCACTTTACTAAAAAATAAAAAAAATAAAAAAAATAAAAAAAATTTGACCCAATTAAAGCAAGCTTGAACTTAAATAAATTAAGTCTGATTTGAACCTGGAGGTCAGTCCTGCTTGGGAACGAAATGCACGGCATAAAACACACTATCCTGCAGCCTGAGAAAAAATAAAATAAAAAATGCGTGCCACAGCGTCCAGCTGGCGTAATGAGACACCTTGCTGGAAATCTCTGCCAAAACTCCTCATTAGGGGAAAAAAAAAAGGATGTGGGAATTTGTCTGGATAGGCAGATCCACAGCAGCTGCCATGCAATCCCCAGCTGCAGATCCACTTTAGAAAGCAGCAACATCCAAGTTAGAACATGACATAACTCAAGATAAGATGTGTCTAAGATACCAATGGCGGCCGGTCAATGAGGGGCGCTGGGGCACCGCCCCCTTAAAATTAAGAAAAGAAAATGCTACTTTAGCATGTAATTATTTAACATAATAATTATTTCATTTAATAATGAAATAAAGTCATTCGGTCACAATATTCCGCTGTTTCTTAATATAATTTATTTACAATAAAAAAAAAAAAATCTAAACTGTATGACGTTCATTTGTGTTGGTGGACACGGGGCGCCGGACAAATGAACGTCTATGTAGGCACGTAAATTTTTGAAAAGCATGTGATTTGAGTCTGAGCTCTATTTGGATTTTTTTTCAAATCATCCTTGGGGCGCAGCACTGTGCGCCCCGAACCCTCCCACTTTTATTCTTAGTGAATCAATATTGTTTTTAAATATTTGGGCTTATGTGATTGGACCATTTTTAACGAGTCTTATTAACGGTCAGCAGATTATTAGTTAATTTACTGAATAGTGATTGGTGTGGAAGCCAGCTAAATATAAGAGAAAATTCAGTAATTTCTTTGCTAAAATAACAAGCCGATGGGACGAGGAACGAAAAATAGTTAAAGAGCTTGGACCAGATCGACCTGATCTTCTAATTGAGCAGCAGTCAAGCGATCGTGGCCAAGCTTACACTCTGCGTTTCGAGCACTTCTTATGGCTATTTACAAGCAAGTTTCACTTTAATTTTGTTTGCCCCCCCGCCCCCGCCCCGAAAAAAAAAACATTTTGCACCAGCTGCCACTGTAAGATACAATTTTAGGATTCTGTGAATCATGTGAAATCACAAAAGATGACATTGTCTCAGGGCAATATTTAGGTAGCAGTTAACTAACAGAAGCCTACTGCATGCAGGATAATTCTTTACCTGTAAAGTGCTCCAGATAGTATCTGTACAGCTTGCACTGCACGGGCGTCATCCGCACAGCCAGCACATACTCGTGCTTAGGTGGCAGGAACTTAGTAAGTGCTGTGTAGTCTCTTCTCTGAAATGGATTACAAAACAAAATATAAGGACTTATTTTGTTGGATTTATCTGGGTATTTACTTGTTACCGATTGTGACATTTTGGGTTGATATCGATACCAAGGTTTAACATGATAATTTGGCCTATAATTTGATGGTTACATCTCTTGTGTATTTCATACAAAATACATTCTCCTGCACATGTAACGATCACAAGCTTCTAGCCGTAATGTGGCTATATGGTAATGCCAAATAACGACACAAGGTGGCAGCCCTTTTTTTTTTGGTTACGGTAAACTAAACTTCAATGTATTTAAAGAAGAAAAGTGCTACGCTGATGCTTGATTTAACTAACG
Organism: Dinotopterus cunningtoni; assembly: GCA_028565755.1. Lineage (NCBI taxonomy): Eukaryota > Metazoa > Chordata > Actinopteri > Siluriformes > Clariidae > Dinotopterus > Dinotopterus cunningtoni. The sequence continues at coordinate 1,786,368 of JAOTRS010000048.1, read as the reverse complement.
CTAAACTTTTTTCTGTGTAGTGCGTGATTGTTGTATTCTATATTCCTGACACTTATAACATATTAAATGTACTGTCATAGATACTGGACTCATGTTTTATTTTGTCAGAACAAAGGAGAGTAAAGGCAAGCTTTTGGTGCTCTGTTCTAATCGGCTATCCCTGGGGCTACTGAACAAGCTCCCGGCTCTTCCTCACTCCTACACCACACCATGTTAGAATGTTGATAGCAAATGGGTGCTGTTTTTAGCGGACATTTTAGTGCCAGATTGCAGCTACGGTGAATATCAGCTGATTTTTCAAAATCAAGGACCAACAGAAAGTGGCTAAAGAGAACAGGATTGATCAACTTGTTAGGTAATGATGAGCTTTAAAAGTTAAAACTGGGCATTACTCCCTCTCTGCTGCAAATTGTGGACATTGGTTGAGACCTGTAGGTGTCATGAACCATGTGCTTACTTGGACGCATCCTGCCAGCATCTCGTAGAGAATGTGTGCTCGCTTCTTCATGATGCGCACGTCGACCATCGTAGAGTCGGCGCACTGGCCATTTTGGATGGGGTTGATGAAACGGTTCCTGAACTCTTTCACCGAGCCCAGCAAGTTTTCTTTGATGAAGTTTACCATGCAGTGGTCTAAGGAGAAAAAAAAAGGTACATATTTTAATTAAGATCATTTATATTTGACTACTAAAACCCTAGCGCTGTAACTATGTGTCTAGAAGTAGACCTGGATCCTGACCACTGATCATCTAATTTATGCTGTACTTCATATCTGCATTTACTGAAAAAAAAAAAAAGTGATTCAGTATCTCCGCACTTCTTAAAGCAACATACAAAACGCAAGGCTTTATCATTACAAAAAAACATACATTTAATAGAAGTCCCAGTTGTACAGGCCTTTAAAAAAATCTCTATTTGCACCATAATAATTATAAACTAAACCATAAATGCATCAGGCACCCACACTCGATTAGGTTGTTCTGGAGTGGCGTTCCAGTCAGCACCACTCGTCGCCGGGTCTTAATGGAGTTCATGGCTTTGGATACGGCCGAGGCTTCGTTCTTTAACACGTGGCCCTCGTCACATATCACAAAGTCTGGACCTGCGAAGGGAAATTCATGAACGGTCGTGTTACAAAATGCACAAAATAAGTCGGGAGAATTTAAAACCAAGTAAAAAGAAAACTGAAGAATGAACTGAAGAGTGCATAAATATCATTCAGTCATTCATCTTTACTAACTGCTTTAGTATCCTGGTGTGAGGAGTGGATTATAATCCCTAAAACGCTGAGAACATTCAGGAACATATCCACATACACACCATGGACAAACACATTCACACCTAGTGTCAATGTTGAGAGGACACTCTAGCACTGAGAACTGAGAGTAACCGCTGTTGACCGCACTTCACCTGGGTTAACGAGTGTCTTTTGGAATGTCTCTTTAAGCTTTTTGCTCTTGATGTTGCGCCCTTGCGTTAGGTTGCGGTACATTTCGTAACCGATGATCATGATGCCACCGTCTTCTTGCCAGCGCTGCAGGGCGTATGCTCGCTCTTGAGGCCTCTTCACCGTGGCCAGCTCGGTCACCTGATAGACAAACACACAACTTTAGAGCGCACAGGTCTGACAGCTGTTTTATTTCATCAAACATTAAAAGCTTTTTTTATTTTCTTTTACTCAGCTGACAGGTCAGTATTTAAAACCATAAATCAATTATTCAAGCCATTTAATATTTGGACATTGTAAAGCATCTGAACGGTAACTGCTCCTCTGTATTAAGCTCCTTTATGCTAATTCTGAGTAAATACTACTTCTTGAAGTGCAGAAATGCTGTATAGTCATGTAGTGGAAACCGCAACCCGTCAACATTAATAGTATTATATTTAGGGTTATTTATAGTTATTCAACAGCTTGATCTCTCACTTGAACTGAATGGGAAATTAAAATAAAGTTTGAGAGTTAAGATCTTATAAAAAAAATGTTAACACTTTGTGGTTACAATAAATAATAAATTATTGCACAAATTTAAATATTGAGTAATATTTTTAAATTAGTATTATGTTCATAGAATAAATCAGGACTGATATGAACCATGGAGTTTATTTCAGTTATTAGTTCCTGGCTGAAATAGGGGAATTTTTTTTCCCCCTTTCCATACAGTCTTCTCTTCCTAATTACTTTATTACACACCATCTTTATGATTTTGGCATAGCTTTGATTTATATTTCTTTTTTAATTTTACTAAAATGACTAAACGGTTGAATAAAAAAGATAATAATAATTATAAATTATAATAAATGATATATATTATTTGATATCTCATACAATTTAAACAGTTCACTAAGTGAATGCCACCTGGTCATGAGAATCTACAAGACAGCATTTATGCAGGAGATGAACAATAACTGGTATCTCTGTGCATTCCACACGATCAATTCTCTACCTCTAAGCACTCCTCATCCTTCAAGCCTTCCTGCCACTTCTCGAACTCGTTCAGCCAGTTGAGGACGGTGTTAAGGGGACACACCACCAAAGCCGTGGAGAAGTTGAGTTTCTCGCAGAGCAGCACGGTGTGGAGAAACGTCACCACCTGCAGGACAACAGAAGAACAGCTGACGCACTGATGATACTTCAGCGATTTGTGCCTCTTAAAACAGTCTCTAAAATTTTTTTTTTCTTTACATTTAGCAGACAACAGCCTTACTACTTGCCCAAGTCATTGTGAATTTCTGACATTTATCCCTGTTTAAAATAGTTTATCCTGAATAACACAGCAACCAAATGATCTAATGGGGAATTTGAACGTGGCATTTACATCAGTATTCTGCTCATGGTTTGTCTCTACATGAAGATAAGACCAGTATTAATGCCAATGAAGCGGATCAGCACTTGGACAACGATCTAAGTAAATATGTGAGAAGAAAAACAAAACGGGCACGGGCATGTATGACCGGCAGTCAAACGGATTTATTTGTCTTGAATGTGGATTAAGTGTAAAGGGTGATTAGATGAGCAAAAGTTACAGTCTGATAACGAACAGCCTTGTAAGACCAAACTTCATTACACATTTGTAATGACAAATTCAGAAATGGGAAATTACGGACGCAAATTATTGCACCACAGACATCCACATCGAATATGCGAGTACAGGTTCTAAAAAGTCGGGGTACAAAAAAATGGATTCCTTTTCAATCGATCGATCGATCGATGCTCTTTCCAACCGCCGGGCCGCTCTTCCTCTTACTATCGCTCAGATTTCTCACAACCTTAACTACGACACAGAAGAACACTAACTATATCGTACTCAAACACACTCAACAGGCAGTGCAGTAAAAGTGCGGACAATGCATTACCTGAGACACGACACATGACGCATATCAGCTAAGCAATATCCACGCCCACATACGATGGCGGCCTCCACCACTTTCCGCATCATATTTCTTGGCTGTTAAGAGTTTAGTCTGCTCTTACTTTAAGCAAAGTAAGGGATTATGAATGATTTAATATAATAAATGTGCAACAATTGTTTAACAAACGCATAGAAAGGGCGAACAGCACCTATCCTTTTCCTTCAGCTTAACTCTTGCTGACGGATGAACAGCATTACCTACTGCCTACATACGACAGCTGTATCTGGCCTAGGGGACTTTCCCTTCAGCGCAACGCCTTCCTCAGAGACAAGTCTGAAACAAAAACCACAAGTACTGAACAGTCAGAACAGTGTGAAAGCTATGTGGTTGACTTTTGAAAAGGTGGTATATGTCGGTGCCTCATGACAGTTTAAACATGTGACCGCAGTAACCGCCGCTAATGATAGTTAAAACTCGAGCGTCAGGACAGCCAACCTGGGTGCACTGAGCTGTATCAGCGAGCATGGTTGTTAAAAATGTTGCACGTGACAGCGCTTCAGTTTTGTACCAGTATACTGAGCACTGAGAAAAGAGCATTTCCTGTGCCCTCGCTAGCCAGGAAGTAACACATAGTCCTAGCCCCAGGGTCTACTTAACATCAAGTTAAACAGCCACTACCATATAAATAAAAGCTATCTTTAAAGTAATCTTTATTATTCTGAGTCTGACAATCTGTGTTTATATAAATCGAGGTGAATAAAAATCTTCAACTTTCTATTCTTGTTGTTAGCACTATAACCCTTTTTTCATTTATTCATGTGTCCGCTTGTCGTTAACCCAACCTGCATGAGAAGGCCTTTTCTCCCCTCACAACAACTGATTTTGCTGTCACTTCTTAAATTTAAGGAAATCCCCTACGTTCCCGAACAAATATGCTGACAAATCAAACACGATCTGTATTACTTTACCTGAAGGGTTTTGCCCAGACCCATGCAGTGAGCCAGGATACAACCAGAGCCAGATGACTTCTTGGTCTTTTTCACAGACTCGCAACAGCAATCCCAAATGAACTGCACACCTGCAGAACAAAACCAAAATCACATATAGATTTGTGCACTATGCTAAAAACTTTCTTTTTTTTTTCTGGAAAATACATTTCACATTCAGAGTAAACGTTTATTTTAAAACAAAGCGTCTAAATCGGTCAGATGTGTTAAGGCGGTTTTGTACACTTTCATATTAACCAACTGATTCTTCCTGACTCACCGTCCACTTGATGAGGCTTCAGTTTCGTCACCATGTTTCTGTGGACTTGGACGAGTGGCTCCTTGGTCTCCTCGTCCTCATCAAGCACCAGTTTAGTAGTAATGGGACAGGCGATCTGTGAGGATTCCTCCACCACGATTGTCTAAACGAGTAAGAGCTCTATTATGTACTTGCTTGTTAAACCACTTTATTGCACTTTACTCCCAACATGGCAACCAAACTCTGACAAGGTGTGATCAAATTAAATTACATGTTAAATTTTTCCCCCCAATTCAACTACAGCTGTGTGTTTCATCCATACATTCTGTATTCAAAACCTCTTAACCACTGAGACATCACTCCCAATAAGCCCGTCACTGCGCCCCGGGTCTATTCACCTCTCTGAGTTTTTCTCTCAGCCGCTCTTTTTCAGCTATTCGTTTACGCCTCTCTTCCTCCTCTTTCAAAGCATTCTGGGTCTCGGAGCGCAGCTTGTCATCTTTCAGGATTTTCCGGATCTTCTTGCGGCCTTTCGGCGTGCCCTTTTCATCCTCTTCTCCCCCTTCATCATCTTCCCCTTCCTCCGCACTCTGTAAAATAAAAAAAAAAAAGAAAAAAAGAAAAAAGCATCAGTGCCACTTCAGCATGAAAATAAAACACAGTGCTGCACGCCAACAGACACATGGACAGGACCTTGCTGCTCGAGGAGTCGTCTTGAACCTTAATCCGCCGCCGCTTTTTCTTCTTCTCTTTCTGGTAACTCCTTTCGCCATCTTTCTCAGCTTTTTTGGAGGATCTGCGAGAGCGCATTCATCAGGTTTAGCATCAGAGGAAAAAATAAAGATAACAGACTTTAAATGGTGTGTCCCTTTTTTCTAGTCGATGATATTTTAGAGAGATAGCTAGACAGGGGGAACAGATCAGATCAGTCAGCCAAGACTGAAGGTAATTTTAAATTAAACTAACTAAGGATCTTGTTTAGTAAGAAGCTTAATTCTTAAAACGTATTAAGTCTACATAGTTTAGTTATCCGACCTTTAAAGATGGGGAGGGGTGTGTGGGGGGAATCATTTCAGGTCATGTACCACAGTGACTCCAAATCAAAAATCTTTTTTTTTATTTATTTTTTTTTTATTTATGAATGTTGGCAATTGAGGCAGTAAATTGATGATGTTCCTCTATAATCCTACAGACAATTCACACACTGGCAAGCAGCACAGCAAATTATTTGTATCGAATTATAACAAAACCTAAAAAAAAAATTAACAATAAATTATGACATTTAAAAATTGTGATGCTTATATAGAATCACAACACAGATCTAATCAGCACCTAGGTATCGTGCTAATATCGTATCGGGAGGTTCCTGGCGATTCCTATCCCTACTGACCGCGTTCTCCGTTTGTTGTTCTTGCTGTCCTCGTCGTCCTCACTCACTCCCTCGCTAAGTGCTGACTCACTCCCTGATGCGGAGCCTGAACGATGGAAGTCTGAATCAGCAGAGTCATCGCTGCTCACTGCAGAAAGCAAGTAAGGGATATAAAAAACAGAAATATGACTTCAAGACAACAGCTTGATCCAAGATCATGTGTATACTTCACATTTTAACATTAAGGGGAGAAAATAATATCGTTTTCTTTTTTTTTTTTTATTGCAAGTATAATTTGCAAATTTACGCCCCTGATGGAGGCCTCAGGCTCGGCAAACACTGACCTTTTAGTCTTCCTCTCCTCTTGACCTCTTTATTGCTCTTGGCTGGTTTGTCGTTGTCAGACTCGCCCTCACTAAGCGACAGTTTCTTGCGAAGCAGTTTGTGTCTCCGGCCGGCCTTTTTACCGTCCACTTCCGAGCCGGAGTCCGAGTCCTCTTCCTCCTCTTCTGTCAGGAAAAGAAGGCATAATCACATTAAATGAGAAAACAATCACTAAAGCAGGAAGCCAAAGCTGATAGACTTTTTATCTACCATAAAAAGCTTAAAAAAACTGTTTTCCTAAACCTGAGCAAGTTTTTTTTCTTTTGCACATATCTCAATCAAATTCACATCATTTTAGCAGCCTAAAATGTCATCTCTTAAAGAAGACTGCACAAAGCTGAAAAGATTAAAAGAAACATTTAAGCTCAGACAGAACTGACAACTCTTAAAAATGCTCAAGAAACGTCTCCTAACATCAATATATGGAAAATAATATTTTTTTTTATTGGTTAAATAATTTATGAATTAATATTTATTAATAGGATTGGATTATGTAGACTGTAAAAACAATATTAGGCCTTGTTCACACGGGCGTTAAAATCGAGCGTTTTTCTTGCGTTCGTAGCGTCCGGTGAGAGCGGATCAAGCGCAGAGTGTTTTCTACACATAGGAGTTAATGAGAGTGTTCACACGGGCTTTGGTGACGTGCGTTTGTCCGGCTGCGCGTTTATA
>JAOTRS010000048.1:1766103-1779247 GCA_028565755.1 Dinotopterus cunningtoni | reverse complement strand
AGATGGATAATGACCCAAAACATACAGCGAAAGCTACACAAGAGGTGACCACTCGATATGAGATTACGATACCTGGGTGCCGAGTCGATTTATATGACGATTCTGTACGTGTTTATAAACACCTGAAACCTGAATCGTTTATAGCTGAGGCGGATTGGTCGATCACCAGTCATGGCTGTTCAAAACTGAAAACCAGCCAATTCTGGTCACTGAACGATCAACGGATGCATGTCTATTATAAATGTAAAAACTTTTTTTTTCCGATATTGGAGTCAGTGTGGCGATACTGGAATTTCCACATAAAAGAATCAAGATTCTTTTATGTCCCAACCCCCCCCCACCACCACCACCACTACTACTGTCCAAGTCAGTCATCTGCTCTCAACCCAACAGATTACGCTTTTTACTAACTCAAGACAAGATTGAAGGCAGAAAGACCAGAAGACAAGCAGCAGCTGAAGGCAGCTGCAGTAAATGGCTGGCAAAGCATCTCGAGGAAGGAAACTCGGCACTTAGTCATGTCCATGGGTTCCAAACTTCAGGCAGTCGATGACTGCAAAGTATAAAAGGCAATCCATATGTTTGTAATTATGTTAGTTTGTTCCATTGTTTATGAGCCACCAAAAATTTGTAAAAACATTTGTGAAAATTGTGAAAATCTTGACTTCACTCACATCTTGAGGGTTTTAATGCAAATTCAATGTGGTTGTGTAAATTTGCGTTGAAACCCTCAAGATGTGAGTGAAACCCTCAACCCTTTTGAGGGTTTTAATGCAAATTAAATGTGGTGGTGTACATAAGCCAAACGCTCTAGTGACAATTTGATCTAAGACAAATTTACCCCTTGAATCGATTTAAGAGTGGAACTGGTTTAAAAGATTACAATGGAAACAGACTTTATTCATACCTATTCTCAGGATCATCGTCGTCATCAACTATCTGGGAGAGTTCCTCCTTCACTTGAGCTTCATCTCCTGAACAAGATAGAAGAAAAATGTCAGATTAACGTCAGAAGAAAAAAAGATACATAAGATGCTGATAATTATAATAAATGGTCTAACTCTGGTATTGAATATCTATATAGAAATAACTACAGTGAAACCACGGATTGCGAGTAACGCAATTTTGACTTGAAAAACGAGCAAGTGTTGGTTTACGAGTACTGAGTATCATGTATCACGCATGCCCTACTTGTTTTGACGCCGAGCATCATGTGATTACAACTGAGCCAACAGTTTTTCTCTCTCTTGCGCTGCAAAATTGTGGTTAAACTGCCCTGCTGGGTCTTAGTGCGTGTCTCCACTAGTATAATCAACATCTGTGCACGCGTGTACTATTTACTATAAAACTGTGACCACGTGTGTGGGGAGTGTAAAACATTTTATTTTGTGTTTGTAAGCGCATGTGTACAGCGCGCGTGTACTGTTTCTTATAACACGTGTGTGTGCGCGTGTGTAAAGCAAAAGCAAGTCTCATTAGAGGTTAAAAATCCATTTTCTCCCTCTCTGTTGTTGTGTGCTTGCGCACGCGCGTAATTTGACACTGAGCCGGGTCACACACTCTCTCGTCTTTAGTGTGTGTGTGTGTGTGTGTGAAGCATCCCCTCTCTGCTTCACACACACACACGCACACACACACTCACACGCACACACACACTCTGTTCTTCACAAAAATACTGCTGTCTCGATTCTTTTCAAAGGTAAAGTGCAGGTTCATTTGTTTGCTTGTTTTACGTTACAGCAGTGATTCCATTAGTATGCGCTCACACGAGTGTCATTAGCGATGTTCCTTGCTAATTTTTCAGACAATACAGTTTTTCTGTTAATGTGCGTTTATGTGAAATCCAAATAAGAAAGAAGAAAAGTTTACTGTGTAGGAAAGTCAAGCAAGTCTCATTAGAAGATTAAAAATCCATTTTCTCCCTCAGCCTCTCTTACGAGTGCGCGTGGGCACAATTTGACACCGTGCCGGTTCACATACTCTCTCTCGGGACGGAAGGGGCTTCACACTTCACACACAGCGCCTGCGCGCATAAACGGAAACATTAATCTGTCGGGATTTATTTTTACTTTTTTTTAAAAGGTAAAGTACAGGTTAATTTGTTTTATTTTTACTTTATATTTTGTATTAATTATTTTTATGTATTTATTTTTTTGGGCTGTAGAACGAATAATTTAAGATTCCATTATTTCTTATGGGAAAATTAAATTTGGTTTACGAGTGTTTTGGAATACGAGCTGCTTTCGGAACGAATTATGCTCGTAATTCGAAGTTCCACTGTATATGAAATGACATGCAACACATCAGTCCCATTATAAACGGATGCTGAATGGAATATCAGGATGTAAACACGCATTTAATTGCTTGAAAACAAAAATCAAAAAACTTTTTAAACAGCAACTCTAACGCTTGGAAATGTGTTGTTTTGGAACTGTGATACATGATTACCTGTTAGATTATAGAAAATACAAAAAACAAGGCATTCAATCAGATAACATGGCAAATGGGTGTGCTGTAACCATGTTCATACTGTACTGCTCAGAACAGGCGCTGTTCGGTTTGGTGCATGTTAGACTGTATTCATTCAGATCACATCTTTTATTAGAGCTGAGTAAACCTCACTAATTAACATGTTCACATACATGTTATATACACTGCAACTCGAAAAAATTTCATAATGGGGGAAAATTTAGCTTCATTTAGATTTATTACATATAAAGTGAAATATTTCAAGCATTTTTTGGTTTAATTTCAATGATTATGGCTAACAGGTCATGAACATTTTGTATCTGAAAATATTACAACATTTCCTAAGATCAATCAAATGAACGCTGTACATTAATACTGATGTCATTAAAATGATGATGGAACAAATATGGAATTATGTAGTCGACAAAAACGTATCATATACAACATATGCTGGGTTATTTTATTCGATTCTTCAAAGTAGCCACCTTTTGCTTTGGTGACAGCTTTGCACGCTCTTGGCATTCTCTCAGTCAGCCTCATGAGATAGTCACCTGGAATGGTTTTCCAACCATCTTGAAGGAGTTCCCATATGTGTCGAGTATTTGTTGTCTACTTTTATTTCACTCTCATCCCAAACCATCTTAATTGGATTTAGATCAGGTGACCTGATGCAGTACTCATCATTCTCCATTTTGGAAAAATAGCTCTTACCTAACCTAGACGTATGTCTGGGGTCATTGTCCTGTTGGAAAACAAATGATGGTCCCACTAAGCGCAAACCACATGGAATAGCATGTCGCTGCAAAATGAAGTGAGCCCTCAATTTTGAATAAGTCACCAAAAGCATCTCCAGCAAAGCACTCCCACACCATCACACCGCCTCCTGCTCCATGATTAACAATGGCAACCACACAACCAGAAATCGTCTCGCAAAATCCTCAAATTTGGAGTGATCAGACTAAAGGACAGTCATCCACTCATCTAATGTCCATTGCTTGTATTTTTGGAGTCTCTTCTACTTGTTGTTCTTCCAAAGTAATGGTTTCTTTGCCGCAATTCGAACATGACAACTCAGTCACACAGTTGCTTCTGAACAGTGAATGTTGAAATATGACTGCCGCTTGAACTCCGAGAAGCATTTATATGGGCCCTAATGTAAGGGGCTGTAAATTAGCAGTTTCTGAGGCTGGTCATTCTAATAAACTTATCCTCTGCAGCAGAGGTAGCTCTTGGTCTTTCTTTGCTGGGACTGTCCTCATGAGAGCCAGTTGAAAGTTGAAAGCACTTAAAAGTTTTGGCAACTGCCCTTGGGTTCTTCACAGTTATTAACTTACATTAATTTCTTAAGCCAACAATGGATTGTCTTTTTTTTCTTTACTCAAGTAAACATTTCTTTCCATAATATGGAGGTGTACAGTACTTGTACTAGCACTAATAAGGCTGTTGACTCTGTACACACCCTTCCTTTACCCACAGGACAACTGATGGTCTAAAGCACACTAAAAAGGCAAGAAATTTTACAAATAAACTCTTGGCAAGGAACACCTATGAACTGTAGTCACCATTCTACGTGACTACCTTGCGAATCTGATGTTGCTACTGTAGCTACTTCGGACAATCTTAAACATTCTTATGCTAACCACATAGTTCCATACATGTTCTTTTAGAGTTTGGATATCTTCAGTAAAAATGTACAATGTTGAACATTTGGAACATATAAAAAAACACTGAAAGAGAAGGCGTATTAAGCTACTAAGCTGTACTGCGCCTGGCACAATTACATCAGCTTTTTCCACTTGCATTCCTTCTGTGCTCAGAAAATTATGGCCAGTTTGTCACGATTTACTAATTTGTACAAGTTTTAACGTTTAGTAGTTAAATTCATAATAAATGAAAAAATCCGACTTATTTCATGTCACTGTACCAAAAAACACATCAGACTTTTTTTTTTAAAAACCTGTACTAGCAAACTATGCAATACAGAATGATACTATATTATCTTCCCACCATGACATTCCTTTGACATGACTAATCATCAATTCCATTATAGCCGCCCCACAGGAAATCAGGAAAGGAAGGTGTGAGGCCACATGAAATGAATTGTACCTCCTTTCCCCAATGCCGCTGGATGGAGAAAGTGTGTTTAATACAAGACTGATAGATCAGAATTTCAGCTTTTATTTCCTTTTATTTAAACCTCAGATGTGTTAAATGGCTTAATACATGGAAACATTTGTTTGAACTTTAAGTTCCACTACTGCAAAGTTATCTATATAAATAAAAGAAGGTTTTGTCTGTACATTGTTTAGAGCTTGCACCTTCAATGATATCTTTACGTTTCATACATTGGAGGACCCGAATCAGAAAAATTAATAGGTTAGCTGTTTCAAAAAAATGTCTGTCTGTCGGTCCTGTCAATTCTGCAAAACTGGCTCGACAGAATTTAATGAAACTTCGCCAGTCCTTTGGTATTCGCCTGAAGTTAAACTTTCGTTAAACATAGTCTATGAAAATAAAAGAGAGGTTTTGCCTGTACATTGGTCAGAACTAATTCTTTCAATATCTTTACGTTTCATACATTGAGAGACCTGAAACCAGTCTTAAAAAATTCTGTCCGCATGCATGTCTGTCCGGCCAGATTTTGCCAGCATCACGCAAAACTGCCTGGACCAATTTTATAAAACTTTGCCATAAATTACATCAAAATGTTGAGTAGAAGGGAAGTTATAAGCAGTAATGTGCCAGATTATGAACCGCAGGTTTTGACAGCGTAAAGTGATGTAATGAACAGTTATGTGGCGGAATTAATTATTTACTTTAAAATAAGCTAATAATAAGCTACTGAATCAATTTAAACAAACACCTACACCGATAAATATTACTTAAACAAAATATTTTAATGGGATTACTTAATATTTTAGATTTTAATCTTTATCCCATCTACTTTTTTGATTTCCTATCCGTGATTCACTTTACAATAACCAAACACTCCGTATTTGGCTGACTACGAAAGAAAGATGGCTCCTTCTGGAACAAACTAACTAACCTTTATTGCTGGTAGAAGCAAAATGAATCCCGTCTACAAAAACATTGTTAACACTAAGCAAAACTAAACACACCAGAGCGTGCATTTTGCCTGCTGAGGAGGAGACTGAACGGAGACGCTCCCCAAAAACAAACAACTGGGAGAAGCTACGAAAAGCATCACTAAAAAAAAAAAAAAAGAACGGAACTATTTAGTGATGCCAGTGGGTCGACCAAAGCAACCAAATATCGTGTTTTATTTAGTTTGAGACTATGTTCCAATACTTCCGCTTACCCAAACATTGGAGATTCTCAAAGGTGGCACCCTAAGTTGTTTAACAAATCTAGATGTAAATATCATTAAATAAAAGCTAAAATTATGACCTCTGGCCTTTTTTATCTTTTATTCTCAAACCCAAATGCATGCAAAGTACATGACGATGCAGTCTTCTTCTATAAGCATCACAATACTTGTGTCACTTTCCGTAATTTTCTTAACTGAAAATCACTTGTGCAACAATAAAAAATATTTTTAATATTTTAATATCAAGTCCTTAAATTCATTGTCAAAGTTTTTTTAAACATCAATAAATATATAATTTCTGTACACTTCTAATGTCAGTCGATTAGCACATCCACATCGCGATGCATGATGTGCAAGAAAGCGATCAAGTGCTGTGATGTATTTGTCATACTACATTTACTACACAAACAACAAGACGTTAATCCTTTTCGGATGACTGACCTGATGACTGCTGGAACGCGTCCACATGAGGCATCACAGACTCGAAAATGGGTTTTATCTTCTGCTGATCGGCGCTATCCTGTCCGGAGTCTGCTGCTTGCTCCTCCTCCTCATCGTCTTCATCGTCACTGGAGGACGACTCTCCTGTGGCATTTTCTTTAGATTTTTGTGACCTCCGCTTTCGCTCAAATGATCTCTTTGGACCTTTTTTACCCTCCTTCTTGTTCTCACCCCCCTCCTTCTTGCCCTCGTTCTCCTTCTTGCCCTCGTCACCCTCCTCGTTCTCGTCCTTCTTACTCTCGTTCGCCTGCTTCTTGCCTCGTTTAGAAGATCTCTTCGCAGCACTGAGGTTCCTCAGACTCTTGATCTCCTTCTCAAGATCTGAGTCATGATTTGAAGAATCTGATTCTTTACCTTTCTTTTTCTTGGCAGCTCGTTTCTTCGCCTTGGACGACTTTACGCCTGAATCCGATTCTGAATCGGAGGAGGACGCGATGAGCTTGCGCTTCGCCGTCCTTTCAGAGGCTTGATCAGCTGATTTTTTCGCTTTGCTGTTGCCCGTAGCCTTGCCATTAGGCTCCGCCTCCTGTTCTTCTGAGCTGACCTCCATGCCTTCTACCTGGCGCAGGACCTCTGGGACTTCATCCGAGTCAGAGTCTGACATTCCGACAGAAACTGGTATCTGTGAAGTGTCGCAGTCTTCGTCATTCGCTTTTGTATCATCGGACCTGCTCTTATTCCTCCCTTCGGACGACTTGCGTAGAGGGGTCGTTTTCATTCTGGGTGAACGGCGGCTTTCGTCCGGTGACAGAGCACCATCCTTATCTTTCGACTGCATCTTGCTTTCGTCTTTCTTAGTACTTTTAAGGGGGATAGGGGTGAGCTTTATAACAAGCTTTTTACTCATCTTTGCAGACCTCTTACCGGATGCTGTTGACTTTTTGTCAGAGGTCTTACTCGATGTGCTGTCTGTTGAATCCAGAGACTCCTTGTCACCTTCTTGTTTTACACAATCTGAAAGACTCTCAACCATCTCAAAGAGTTCCTCAGGAACAGACGGTGGTACAGACACAATGTCTTTGTCAAGAGAGGCTTCACCAGCTGCTGAACTGTCATCCTCACAGTCAGGTTCAGTCTTTTCAACCTTCGCATTTGCCTCGGTTTCTTTAAACCCACGCTCTGGATTTTCCGCTGAGGGTTCTGCTTTATTTGTGGTTTCCACTACGTTTTTCTCATCCATGGAGACTTTTAAAACTGTTGGATCCTGATCCGTCTTCCCATCCAGAACCACCTGATCATCTTTACTCTTGTCAACATGCTCAGAATTGGGGACTGCGTTCGCCACTTTCGCATTATCCGCCAACCCATTCCCCTCTCCGTTCTGAACCTCTAGGTCTCGGAACTCTTCATCTAGCGCCTCCTCTAAAGTCGCGTGGACCTTTTTCAAGTCGGCCAAAACGGATCTGAACGCTTTCAAATGCCTGGGTCGGACGGTGTTATCACCAAGGTAGACCGGTTCCTGCTTAATGAATTGCACAAACGTGCTGTTCAGGCCGTTGGTCGTCTCGATCAGTTTCTTTGTCTTTTTGACCAGCTCTTTTGGAACCTTTAATGCTTTGTAAGAAAAGGTAAACGTCCCTGATCCGTCGGAATTAGCGTCTTTTCCGTTTAAAGTGTTTTTCACTTTGCCCTGTTTGTGCTTCACGCCGTCGCGTCTCGCTCTGTCGTGGTCTCCCTTTGGCTTCTGCATACATTCCAGGTTTCTCAGAACTTTGTCGCAAGCCGCGACAAGGTCTTGAAGCGGCTCGGGTTGGCACACATAGCAGCGCCACTTGTTGTCTTCGTTCATGATTCCGGAGAGCTCCTTTCTTCCAAGGTTACGCAGAATACATGTTTTGCAAAATGCGTTGCTACAATAGTCACAACACATAAGATTACCTCCTTCAGCACACCACCTAAAAGAGGACAAAGGGATTGATAGGGTTATTAAATAAGAGCATCTGTTTTCTGCATCTGGTTCTTAACACACAGTGAATAAGAGACATTTTACTGTAAGTCAACCAAAACTTTTGTCTTTAATGTAATAAACTGTCCAATATATATATATATATATATATATATATAAAAATTAAAAGGAGCAGTAGAATGCACATAATTGAGGCTATGATAACAGAGCTTGGGGGAATAAATGATCATTTTTAGGTTCTTTCTACCACAACCCTAAGAAAACAGTGCTGGGTTTCCTCCTGCTTGAGAGAGTGAGCTAATACTCTCATTTCCTAGTGTTCAATTCCAGCCTCTTGACGACACAACAACCGCTTATGACTAAGCTTGCCCTCATTAAGACTTAAAGAAGGCTAGGTTAGCTGTTAACAATTCACAGCTAAGTGCCTGCCTCTAACCTTACACATTATGCCATTACGCACAAACTCAGTCAGTTGTTACTTCTCTTTGCACAATTACTACTACTTGCACTGTTGTCACTTTTTCTGCTGCACATCAAGGTTGCACTGCATTTCGCTTATTCACTGATGCCTTTTTAAAATTATTACTATAACTTGTGAATTATAATCTTTATATTCGTCTTGCAGGTTTTTGTTTTTAGTATTGCAGAAGTAACTTTTGTTCAGCTCTTACATTACTGTGTCTACTGACTTTTTATGTAAAATATACAGTGTGCATTTACATCTACAAACCCGTCTTTGTGTTACTGTCTCTAAAGAGACAACGGTATGTCTAAAAAAAAAAAATAACTGAAAAGTACATTTTGCATAAGGCGGCCGCTTTAAAACAATTATCAACCCTACACTAGGGCTAAAAATTTGATTGGTACTGTATAGACAATTTGCCCTTTAGGATATGGATCAGCTGTGTTTCATTAATGCCCACACTACTGCTAGGGGCAAGTCATCTTACAGAAAAACCACAAGCATTCACACTGGGATGTTTTCTCTAATGTCACTGTTTCCCCCAAAACTCAAGATGATCTTACGCCTGTTCTTTTTTTTTTTTGTTTGCTTGTTTTGAGCAGACTCACCTGCACTGTTCATCCATCCCGTCGTCATCCTTACTGATGTCATCACTCATGTAAAACTTGAAACAAGACTGGAAGGAAAACAAAGTGTTAATCCCAACGCCTCAGACACAACTTAAACATCAGTGCCATGCTGATGCTTGGACGAAGTTGTGGGATATTTACTTTGCAAAGAAGAACTTTGAGTACAGGATGCTGATACACAGAGTCCCTCTGGAAATGATTGACTTGCTGCCCACACGCAGTGCAATTAACTCTTGAGCACCTAATCTCTTGAAGATGCTCCGCTGGGCAAAAGAGGAAAAAGAAAAAGAAACACAAATAAAGCAAAAGAAAAAAACACCACGAACAGACGGGTCTCTGAACTAGTGACTTACAAGGACGCCTCCTTTGACCCTCTTCTTTGACTTTGCTCCCTCCTTTGTTACGAAACTCTGGGCCTTTGAATTCATCTTTCCCTTCATTGTTAACGGGTTCTGGCTTCACTACAACTACATCTGCACAGAGTAAACAACGCAGTCGGGTAAACACACGTTTACAGCAGACTGTGCATCTGTCCATCATCCCTGTAAGAGCTCTTACCTTCTGGGATCTCATCTATTTCAGCTGTGCCATCGTTTGCACTTTCAGCCACACACTCTTGCTCACATTCATCGACGGACTCGGGCTCGTTTACGACTGTATGCTTTGTTACAACTGCAGGTTTCCTGAAATAACCAGGGGAAAAGAGAGAATATCAAGAAGTTTATTAGCCATGGTTATTAAAAGCATTTACTTAATCTAGGTCATTTAAATGCTCAACATCCATTTTTTTGCTATAATGAAATCATAACATCCTTATTGTTGTTTTGAAGTCATTTGAGTAACTTTGAAATTTGATTGATCCATTATTAAATTTTCCATTAGAGAAGCTCCAAAAACGTTTCACTGCGTTTTAAATAGTGGCTTTATTTTAAAGTGCACATTGTAATAGGTTGCTACAGCAACAGTGTCAACAAATATGTTGAAAATGTGATGGTGTAGTTTCCTCATGTCTTAAAGGGATAGTCTTTTTCCCCCCTCAGTTTTTTTTTTTTATGTCTGTTTATGTCCGTTATGTGCATATAAGTACATTACAATACTTCTTGGTCATTGTAAATTTTCCTGCTCTGCACACAGCTCTTAATTCCAGATCCCTCATTCCGCAAAAATGTATTTCAAAAGTTCTTCTACAAATTTAACTTTTCATCTTTTCAGGACTTTGGAGGACACCTGAGACGTGCATTAACTTGTTAACGCAATAATAAAATATGAGGGTGTCCAATTTCCAGTCACAATGAGGTTGCACGTTTTAACCAATCAGGAAGCAAACCTGAGCTTTCTTTATAATGTGAACACAGGTCAAGCTAAACTCACCTCTTGGAGCGCGGCGTGGCTTTTGGGAGGTCAGTCGAACAGCTGGGCTGTAAAACATTTTGCAATTCTTTTTCAAAACCACACTGAATTAATCAAGAGAGAAGCCGTATGGACGCTGGATATAATCCTAACATATCAGATATCAGCTGGAAAAATGCTTCCAACTGATTTTTATAAATCACTTGGCAGCGTTCTTAACTCATCTGGGTTGTGTACATACCTTTTCCATTATTTCATCATTAACATTTGATTCACTGGAGGCCATGTTACCTGAAATGAAAAGCAATATAAAGACAAAATGAACACACTTTCATGCTAAACCAACTTATTTTTAGATATGCAAGCAGTCTCAATTCTGATTTTTAATGACACAGAGGGGAAGGGTTCAATGGGTAAACGTGGCAAATTTAACATTAGTTTCTTAGACCGATGTCTTTTATTCTTTTAAATCTTCCTAATTATAAAACTGAGAAAGCGCATTCCAGTGATTCTTCTTGTAAAATAGATTTTTTTTTTTTTTTAGCAAACTACAACCATGTTATTCAGTTAACATATTTATTTTATATAAAGTGTGAGGATAACCACTAGAAGCAGTAAGGTCAAACAAAAAAAACAAAAACAGATCGACACTTACAGAAGACTTCGAGCACGGTACAGTGATGAGACCCTTAGCTGCAGTAAAACATTTGAACATTCCCGTGAACATGCAGCGAGTGGAATGTTTGATCCTTGAAAAACACTAGGTAGCTAGTTTGTCAACTAGCAGAAAACAGACATCTGTCTGCGTGTACAGTTCCCACAATCAATCATTCACAAACACCGCTTGTACATTACAGGAGTTATTTCCACATTCCACGTTCAATCCTGACCTCACTTCATGCATGTTTGAGCTATTAAAGTAGTTCCTGGGAGGCCGGCATTTCAGATCTAGACCAGGCAGTCTGATCCAACATATTGCGAAAACTTTCTACCTTGATAATACCCAAGCACTAGAGAAAAGCTGGGATATTAGTGTTGCGGGGGATTACATCGAAAATTTGAGGGAATTTTTACTTTAATAACTGCATTCCGCAAGTCCATAAGTCCCAGTTTGAGTTGAAAACCCTCCCCATCTAAAACAGCAGTTTAATGTATATACATTATGATGATTGATGTATTATTTTTACTTTCTTCCCCCACTGTACATGCAGTGTAGGAGATGTAAACCAAAGCAACTTAAATGAAGAAAATATTTTGTGATTGAATGGATCATGAATTTAAACAAGAGTTAAAGCAAAGTGCATAAAACAAAAGAAAACTGCTCAGTCAGCTGCTGAATAAAGATGAGGTTAAAACGCTTCTCAAATGCTTTGTGAGAATCCACCCAGGTTATAATTAATCATACAAGGCTTATTTCTCCCCACCTCATCACTTTTCAAGACATCATTATGCCCATCTTATTTACGGTTCATTATTCCTACAGTAAAATGTGGAAGGTTGTGAATTATGGCAGTGTTCAGCCTTTTGTTTAGGTGGTTCCAAGAGGACACGTTCTCGTTATGTGAAGCTAAACAATACTTTCCAGCCATGCGATGTCCTGACATGCACACAGAAGTATAAAACCCCATACACACCAGCGTTCCAAAGCAAACATGCAATCTAAACAACCCCTTCAACCACTAGTAACTGGTACTGGTAACTCTTACCACTGGAGATTTCATTAATTTGAGATGCAGCGGGTTCTTCCTCTGGACAATGATCCAAGTATTCATGGAGTTTGGTCACCAAAGCAGTCAGCTTACTGGGTCTAAATGATAAAGATAAAAATGTCAATGTTAAAATATATTAATTAAAATAATATATAATTAAAATAATATTACAAGAAAAAAAACTAAACCAATTACACAGTTAAGCTTGTTTTATGTATGGTGAAATGTATGGTAAATAATGCTGATAGCTGATAGCCATGAAACACTTTTTTAAGGAGGTCATTAAAAAAAATGGTTAAGATTTTTTTAAGCTAAACATTTATCACGTAATTAAATGTAAACAATAGTTCCAACAACAGACTATGTTATACACCACTAAATGTTCATTTTAAAAACTTACTGACAGAAATAAGTCATTATATTAACCGCTTATTTTTATATTCTTATTACCAGTTTGAAAACATACATGTTTAAAAGTCACTTTTTAATTTGAAAGTCTAAAGTTGCCTTACAAACGGACACTGCACCTATTAGTGATAGACCTAGCACATACAGTACCTCAGCGAGGAACCACAAAGAGCATCTCTCGCTATGCATACAAACAGCTCGGGCTCGCTCCCAAATAGAAGACTATTACCTTCACAAGTGCCCTACAATAGAAAATGACAGAAACCGGCTTTGACGCCCTACATAGTGCACTACCTCTGCTAAGAGCAAGTATATGGAACTCAGCAGTCAGTTCGACAGTTAGTAGCAGTTAATTAAAGGCTGAATTGAACTAGTCGGTTG
>JAOTRS010000048.1:1753165-1766003 GCA_028565755.1 Dinotopterus cunningtoni | reverse complement strand
ATACATAAACATGACTTTAAACACCGAACAACTATTTTTTTATTGTGTTGAACAGGTTATATGGACTGGGCAGGGTTTTAGCACTATGCTAATCACGGAATGGAAAAAATAGCTGTCATTAGGTAGCAGGATAATTCTGTAGAACGTATTCGTGGCAGTCAAATAAGGTTTCACGTGTTAGGACAAATGTGGGTAATTGAATTTACAAGAAGGTGGGATTTAGGGAAAATAAGTCCTTAGTGTTGGTTAAAATGGACTTCGTGGGAAGGCCTTTTTCTCCCGGCATGAAGTCGGCGCGCACGCACGCACGCACGCGCGACACGCATTAATCCTGTTTCTGACCGGATGTGCGCGAGACCCTGATGGATAACGTGCGGAAAAGTCGAAGTCTGTCACGGTCTTATAACATGCGGTGCTCAAAATGCACCGAGGGTGCATGTAACGTTAGTCTCTCTCTCTCACACACACACACACACTTTTTCCTCTAGCTCTCTCTAACCCCCTCCCCACACACGCACC
The DNA here is from genome assembly GCA_028565755.1 of Dinotopterus cunningtoni. Classification (NCBI taxonomy): domain Eukaryota; kingdom Metazoa; phylum Chordata; class Actinopteri; order Siluriformes; family Clariidae; genus Dinotopterus; species Dinotopterus cunningtoni. The sequence goes on along the minus strand of JAOTRS010000048.1, from coordinate 1,765,484 downwards.
TGCAAGAAGAATTCTCACCCCTGCTGAAAAAATTCAAAATTTCCCTCCGTGATCCGGCTCGGTTTTTGACGTGTGTATGTGTGTGTACACTCGCGCCGCTCGGCTCCCTATGACAGCCCGGTAACACCACTGGATCTCCACGGCAGAGAGCCGAGCACACAAAGCAAGAGCGCCATCTTGCCGGATGACTCTGGCGCGCTAAAATGGCGCAGGCTGCGCTAATCAGGGCGCTGGACACCAAGCACTCCGGTTTCACCCGGTGTAGAAGCGATTTGATAAAACAAATGGAAATAATAAATAAGAATATACAGAAATGTATATATGTTCGCGGTAAAACAGCTCCTCGTCTTATTATTATTATTAATGCGATGAGCGACATCATTATCATCCTACTACAACAGGGACAAGTAGCGGATCCACCGGCTGCCCTGACACACACACACTTCATGATACCGTTTAATTCATAATTGAGCCAGACAAGATAATCGATTCCTTTTATAAACAGTTCGTCTTCCCGCTTTGTTAATAATAATAATAAAAAAATAGGAACCAAAATTAATGACACCGGCGCCATTCCAGAATGTTTATGTACTTATAGTCATATATATATATAACGTTATGGACGTTACCATAGCACCGCACTTCCTAAAACATTTAAAGAAAAAGACATGACACGCATCGGTGTATTCCCCAAACTGTGTTTAAACGTACAGATATCATACACACACTCCTGAGTGCGCGTGTCGGGCCTAACTCTGTGCATTAGCACCGGTTTCTGACCACAGTCTAGTCTTACACCGACACACACACACACCAAACCGAAAGCAGGAACACCCGCACCTGTGTGCGTACATACCTGCCACTTTCGCTGCTCATTTCCTTAGAATAAAGATCACGCAAGATCTCATCTCCGGAGACAAGCAAATGATGTTCGCTTCTGCCGTAAAAAGGTGAAAGGAGGAAAAAAAACCCGTAGCTACCCAGTGAAATCAAACAAAGCAAGGCGCCATGTTTTCCGACAGGACGAGACGCGCTGATTGGCTCGCGCCGCTCAAACCAGGAAGTGAATCCTATTGGCTGGACAATAACAGCGACGCAACGCGGTGCTCGCGCCTCGACCCCGAATAGCGCCGAGCTACACATCCACCTCAGTGAAGTGAGCGAGCGAGCGAGGACCCTAAAGAATAAAACGGTTTGTGCGTTTCATACAGTATTGAAATGACTTTACGCTACACTATATATAATGGCATCAACAATTTACTATTTTTGGTCCGAGTTGTTATTTATGGCCTTCATCTTTACTAAATTCTAAGTAACCGTACTTTACAAAAACAGGGGGAGTAGTGCTTAGTGGCCCTGCAACTCCAGGATCAAGGGTTCAATTCCTATGTATGTGGAGTTTGCATGTTCTCCTTATGTTGGGTGGGTTTCCTCCTATTTTCCCCTCAGAGTCCAAAGACATCCAGATTAGTTTAAGTGGAGTCTCCAGTGTTAGGCTCCAGGCCCCCCAATAACACTTTATACATAACACATGATAAGCGCTACAGAAGACGAAATTGAAAAAAAAAATACTATATGCAAAGTAAGAAGTACACATTTTTATTTAAACAGAATTAACAAAAACAATAGGGTTCATTTACAATACACTGCCATGTTTTATTGTCAATCACTGAAAACTTAGACGAAAACTCTTCTCCTGCTCCTTACTGCGGCTCTCGCACAGTTTGGACACCTCCTCCACACGCCTCTGGAGCAAAACTGCGCATTGAAAATACACATTAGGGAAAACCAAACACAGCCTTTCACAATATACACTTCAAAAGCACAGAAAATATCTGACCAGAGTTCTGCTCGACCCACTGCAGGGAGTCCATATGTGCGTTGAGGATTTTGCAGATCTGCTGGAGCTGAAATGGTAAGAATCAAGTCAGAAGACAGTGGAACACTAATGTTAAAGTAGACTATACTAACAAGAATCAAGATTACATTAAATAAGAATACAAAATTAAATTTCTCCATTCAAGGATTAAAAATTCACATTGTGTGAAACTGAAGTAACAATTTATATTGAAAGCATAAAAGCTAAAAACTAACTTAATCAAAAGAGGAAATTCAACCCAACCACCACACACTACAGTGAAGTGAGAAGTTTTTTTTTTTTTAAATATCTATTCCCGTATATATACACAAATGAATGACCCTTTCTAAGAATTACAGAAGATGCGGTCAAAAGAAGGCATTCATGTCTGACCCTGCCATTGCTGGTGGGTTTTTGTTTAGTTGTTAGGTCCCGAGCTTTAGTTAAACTTCAGAATAAGGAAAGAAGTAATCTCAGTAACCTTCACCTTCATGGCTGTTGGTGCCCAATGGCCTGGAATGTAAATTTTATACAGAACACACTCTCTACTCACAATTGTGCAAAAAGCCAAAACACACCAAATGAGCAGAGGCTCAAACACCTTGCTGAAGATAAAGATCTGGTTTGAACTGACGAGAAATCTATAGCAATTCACATGACCACCCTTTACAACAGTGCAGAGCAGCAAAGCATTTCAGAAACCTTGAGGGGGTAAACTACAATTCAGAAGCCTACAACAGCTCCCACACCTGTCAGACTCACATTCATATTCTTGCATATCTTGAATGCAGACTGGGATGGGAGTGAAACATGAATGTGGTTTTCTGCTGTTGTAGGCTATCCAGCTAAAGGTTTAATGCACTGTATTTTGGGGTGGACTGTAGGACTAGTAGGGTCCTTCAAAACCTTTTTTTTTTTTAAACCACAAAACATTTCTATATTAAATAGCTTGGACTGCATGTAACAAGGCTGTGCCACAGACAATGGCAAGCAACAGAATGAAGGAGGAAGTGGCTAGATTCTATGAATATGCAATTAGGAAATCTGGCCAACCCTACAAACACCTGTCCCTGGTGCTTGGTAAAAATCCACATATAGCTATAGGATGTATTCAAAAATGAGCTAACATTCCTGCTTACATGTTCAATCACCTTCCTCCAGTGACAATGTTCAGTCCGAACATATTCACAGGAATAACAGCTAAAATGTGTTTAGTGATCAGTAAAATAAATACCGGGTCACTTGTGTCAGCCATCCCGTTGGATGTGTTGAGATGCTCAATGATCTCCTTCAGATCTTGGGACATTCTCTTCAGCTGAGCATCAACATTTTCTGCCAGTTTATACCTTCAAAAGACAAGCATTTAAAAAAGCAGCACAGGATTGAGTACATTTATATGCAACATAATTAGCTTATTGTTAACATCTTACAAGCTTACTGAATAAAAGAATTCTCAAACTCACTACTCAAAAATAGTAATCATTAAATTATTAGCTTTACTAACAATATTGTGGGTAGTAACGTTCATTATTAGGAATAATAAATGTCATTCACTCTGCTATATCAAAGAGGATAGTGTGATGAATGATGCATTTCTATTATAACCAGCATTGGATTTCTTCTGTGGTCTGTACTGCATATGCTTTTCTGTGGGATCGGACTGGACAGGCTGGCCTTTGGTCCCTGAGGTCAGGGGTGAGCCTTGAATGTGTGAACATGATGTCACTATAATGCTGCTGTGTACATGATTATCAATGTTCACTTCACCTGTCCGTGGTCATAATGTTATGGCTGGTCGACGTACTTCAAGAACATTGGATTTATTTATGGTAAAACTTACATTTCCTGCCCTCTGATCTCTACTAGACAAGATGTTGCTGAAACAAAATAGTAAATTTGAAGACAAACTCGTGCTTCCGTTTATCATAACGTTTATCAACCTGTAAAACATTCCAGCCACAATTGATTTCTAGCAGTATTCAGCCTAATCTGTACATGTGAACACATTCAGATTGACCTTTCCAAAAAAGTAATTTTAAAAAACATGACATCGTTGTGCCTCATTTTCATTTGCATGCAAAGAAATGCAAAGCATTACAAGGATTTGGAAATCAAAAATTTGTTTACGTTCTCTCCCGCTCCTCATCGGCATTCTGCATATAGATGGTTCCACTTTGCTCTTTCACCGACTCCTCCAAGGGAGTGAGAAGATCCTCCAGCTCTTTTTGCTGAGACAGAATGAAGTCTAACTCCTGATCCAGCCTGAAGAAAGAACAGAAATCACACAAGACCTTTAGACGTTAATTCGTCTCTAAATATGCTGTAATGGATCACATATGCCAACTCTGGCAATCTTACCTTCTTTGGTCCAGTTTAACCTTCTCCATATCCTTGTGCAGGGATGTAATCTAAAACAACACAAATCATGAGAAAAGCATACTCTTCAATTAAAATATTTTGTACCAAAAATATAACATTTTAACAAATAACACTTTTTTGACTTTATAACTTTGAAGCAGAAATTGGAGTGCGCTTATATACAGGGTGTTACTGTAACCACCACATGCTCAGGGTTAAAGCTGCCGCCCATCTGTTTAAATTAAGATACACAGACACAAGTAATTGCTCACATGCACACTTGCAGTGCCGTGAGTCAAACTCTCATTATAATTCCTGCATGATTTGCTGAGAAGATTTTCTTCTAATAAAGATGGAGTACAATCATTTAAAAACACAGAGAAAAAAAAACAAAACACACACAAAATTAAGCCTCATTTATCAATCTTTTAGTTAAATGTTTTCAAATACAAGTTGAACACAACCCAAGCCAAACTAAAATGGTTCAGAAACACAAATTTTCCTTGTACACATGTGTATGCTGATCTCCCTTAAAGTGCCAAGCACGTTCTTGATGCAACTCATTTGCATTTGTCACTCAAAAAAAAAAAAAAAAACATAATGAACGTGCTCAGATGAACACTAAGGGCAAAAAAGCAGACGGGAACATTATTTTGACTGGGAATGATCTTAGAGGGCACAGACTCAAAAGTAGAGCAGAAGTGGAAAATATTTTGACTTGCTTCTAAGCCAATGAAATATTTTTGTAACGGCACCTGACTAGGTCAAAATCCAGAGACAAAACAGCTTGGAAAACGGAACTGACTTCTGAACTAGCTCCAAGACAAATCATACTAGTCTTTAAACATCTTAAGCAAGCATTAAATCTTACATAAGCTGTGGAATAACAATAAAAAGAAAATGTCTCATACAATAAAAAGAAAATTAATAGTTTCTCTCAAATTATTAAGGTAATAAAGTTTTAAATGAACTTTTAGTAAAACAGCACTGCCAAGTACATGAAGTTCTACATACTGCAGAGATCAAAGATGTGCACCACTGATAATGTGTTTCCTTAAAATACTGAGAGAAAAAGAAGAAACTGCATCAACCCTTTCCTATGGCTAAACATTTGGGTGAGTCAACACTGTTACGCGGTTTTCTGACTTGTTAGATGGAGTGGGAATTTCAGTAAAACCTGGCAACCCAAATGATTTTTGGATGCATACCATGTAACATATAAAGTTCACACCCACAGTGTATATATGCACACTCTGCTGCACTGACCGGCTCAAAGATTACTAAAACTAAAATTACGGGGAAAGGCTGATGGTTTATATGGGAGATTTTACTACATTGACATTACATCAACTGTCAGTTAATGGGAGAGAAAAAAAGAAGATGGTTTTGGCATATTTTCAGGTGATAACTCAGAGGTGTGCTGCTGTTATCCAATGTGGAGCTTCCACATTAGTCAGTTTTTAGTATCTCAAACTACCTTTTCTCCATTCTCCACCAGCATACGGTCCCAGGCGTTAACCTGAGTGGCTTGCTGCAAGAAGTCTCTCTCTTGGTCCTCCAGCTCTGAGCTCCACTTGTTGATTAAGGACTCGAGCTGGGCGTATGACATCACTGGTGCAGCACTGAGTAGACGGTTTGTCAAATAATTAAGAAGGAAATAACAAAAAAAAAAAAAAAAAGATTTAACGTATCAGAACAAATGCTTTCAGCCAAAACACAGTATCAGTGCTGATTTAATTTTTGTTAATGTTGTACATATAAAACAGAAAATGTGTCTGTCAAAGAAGCTACTTCTAAGGTTTGTGCAAAATAGAAATGACCAATCTAACTTCGCTAAAAATTTCGAGTTTGAGAGATGATTTTATATGTGCCCCCAAAATGGCTATTTTTCCGCGTTATACCGTCTACAAATTTACAATTATTTATATTTCATAAGTATTGATAGTAAAATTCTTGTAAAGCTTCTATAAGAATATGACCTGTAAAAATTGTTGCTTAAATTAAAGCATTCTGTTAAAAATCTAGGAAAATCCCCCCCCCCCCCCAAGGGGGCCAAGTTTTATCCCAATCACAATTAAAATCATTGAAAGACTTGAATTCAAAATAGTTACAGACACTACACCTAGGTGAGACATGTTTTAGCACCAATACCATGTTTTGGCCATTTAGAATGCACACCATCATAACACCCCATAGATATCAGTCATTACTGCATGTTAGGGTATGTACCACACCTGGCAATAACTGTAGCAGCGGACACGGCTATAGAAGTGGCTGGTGCAGCAGAGACAGCAGGTTTTAAGGCCAGGGAAAAACTTGTGGTGGCAGCTGTGGGAAGAGCAGCAGCAGCTGCTGCTGGGATCAAAAAAAAAGGGAAAATTAGGTTCTGTTCAATTGGTTTGCTTTATTTAATTTCAAATTGAAATCATGTATAATTTCCTGCATTATTAAAAAACACCTCTATAATTTATCAAATTGAAGCTAACAAAAAATTGTGTGTGTTGTTTCAGGCTGACTCCTGTCAACTTTACTTGTACATTATATTACATTAATGTCAGAACCTGGGTGTGGCTGCTACTTACTGTTTACCCACATAAATGAAAGAACTCTGGTTCGGCTTAAATTGCTAATGAACCTGAGTTTTATATTATACATCAGACTGGGTAGAGATGAGCAAATTTTGATGAAGCACATCGCAGATAGGCAGTTATAAATCGCATTCATCCCTTTTCACTGACAGCAAAAATAATTTTTTTAAATGATTTATTACAGGACCGATCACATTGGATATAACCGATTCTGTGCCATGTGCACACGCTTATAAGTAGTGCAACAGAAACACATTTTTATGGTGTTATAAAAAAAAATTCAAAAGCGACCAAATTAGTACAAAATCCATTTATTACACACTCTTACACCAGGCTCAAAGATTGTGTAGATAAGTAAGCAAGCTATTGGTGCAGTAACAGGTTTATCAGTGCTAAAGCTAAACAGCTAGATCATAAGCATTACCTGTGGTCGCAGCGATGGTCGTGGTGGTGGCGGCAGCAGTAGCTAGTGGTTTGAGTGTCAGGCCGGTGGAGGGTGTAGCTGCAGAGGACGCTGCTGGTAGGGCACTTGGTATGGCACCCACTGACAGAAGGAGATTAAAAAATAATATGCATTGTTCTAGGTGTTAAATTAATAACTGACGCACGCTCTCATATTCTTGGACATTGTTGAAAAATAATAAGGAAAAAAATATTCATTCAGAATACGGACTTACAGCAGAAGCCTGTGGAACCAGCAGGGGGAATAGGGGAGGCAAACAGAGAAGATACAGCGGCAGGCTGGCAAGGAGCAGGAGCAGCAGCAGTACTAGCAGGAGTCGGAGTAGCTGGAAGATCAAGGAAGAAAATTAAACCTCAAACTGCAAAACTTCTTTCCTTATCTTCTATAGTGCTTTGTAACATTGTAATTTCAATGTGTGCCCACCTGCAGGCTTGATCCCAACGTTGATCCCTGTAGAGGGGGCTCCAAAACCTGTAAAACCAGCTGCCAGATTGAGACCTTCAAGTTGCAGGAAAAACAGTCACTGATTCGTTTTAACATTAAAAGCTTATTAACAAAGAAGTAACATTAGCGACATCCTCCGATGAGCTTAGGTTTCTTTTTTTTTCTTTTTTTTTTAGTTCTAGATCTTACTGTATGACTTTTCTATTAAGTACCATCAGCTTCATTTAAAACACTGCATTTAAATGAATATTACTTATAAGAATGTTTACTAACAAAAATGCCAACACCTTCACCCTCTTCATAAACGGTTTTTGCAGTCTGTCAGGGTGCATTATCCAGCCAAAAGAGGCCACTGCCATTAAATAATGCCATTACCATGAAGGCATGTAATTAGTCTTTTGGTAGGCGTACGTGTCAAAGTCAGGGCACCACATTGCCTCCGCCAGCTTGCCTTCTTCCCATAGTGCATCCCAGTGCCATCTTTTTCCCCCCATGTGACTAATTCACACACACACACTTGTCCACATAATGTGAAAAAAAAAACATGATTTATCAGACCAGGCCACCTTCTTGGATTGCTCCAAGGTCCAGTTCTGGAGCTCAAGTAACGATTGTAGAAGCATTTCGCAATGTACAGAGATCAGCACATGCATCAAATGCTCATATCCTTACACTCGCCCATATTTCTAGCTTTTTACATCATTCAACCCTGAGAACGGACTGTTCTCTTCCTGCCTATTACAGGTGCCATCCTATAATAGGCATAACGTGTAGGTAATGCAACTTACTGGAAAACTAAGTGCCATTATAATCAGATAATGTGTTATATGTCATAGTGTTATGGCTGACTGGTATATATATATATATATTTTGCCATGATGCTTCTCAAGATTTGTTAATTGCTGTGTTTTTTTCCCGTATAATGCTTTTTTACTCATTGGGCTTAATAACAGCAGCTGGTAAACAAAGTTGATAATAAACTCACTGAACAGTGTGTATGTTTTTGCTTGTACAGCTTTCTGTAAAAGTCAGCTGATTACATTTCTAGGTCAATAGAGATTTCTTAATTGACAGCACATAGTATGTGAATTACCTGTGCTTTGCCCTCTCTGTGAAAAGGAAGGAGTGCTCTGTGCTGAAGTTACAGCAGGAGCCTGAATCTTGGCCCCGGGAAAGCTGAATCCTCCCGTAGACTGCTGAATCGGAGCTGCAGGCTGAAACGCAACGGATCCGAATGTGAAGCCTGCACCACTTGAGGACGTGGTGGATGTCATCAGGCCTCCTAAGGTCGCTGCTGTAGCAGCCGGCTGAGAGGCTGGAGTCAGGCCGAGACCTAGTTTTGGAGCGCCGCTGAAAAGACAAAAAAAAAAAATACAAAATTAAATATATTGTAAATAAAAATATCATCTTAAAACTAGGTCTAAACCTACCTCATAGATAATAGGTTGATATGGTGTGCCTAAGCAAGTTCACATCTAGTTCAGTAGAAGTCTTACCCAAAATTAAAGCCCCCACCAGCAGTGCTGTTCTGTGATGCTGCCCCAAAGCTGAATCCACCTTGTGAAGCTCCAGTGCTCGTCGTGCTCTGTGCGAGAAGCCCTGCGATCTGAGACGTTCCCGCTGGAACCTGAGACTGCTGCTGCTGCTGCTGTTGCTGTTGCTGTTGTAGTTGAAGTTGTTGCTGCTGCTGCTGCTGCTGTTGTTGTTGTTGTTGTTGTTGTTGTTGCGGAGGCGGTGCTCCAAATGTGAATCCTCCTCCTCCTGGGGCCGGATTGCTCGTCTGCAGGGAGAAGCTGGGGGCTGCGCTGGCTGACGCTGTGGTTTTAGGGGCCCCGAAGGTAAACCCGCCCCCACTAGTAGTTTGTCCAAAGCTAAACGACATGGTTTCTTTCTCAAAGCCCTTAAACACTGAGATAAAACATAGACAAAAATTCATTTAGGAAATGATTTTACTCATGCAGCTCTACAGTGACAAACCGCTGCCTGTCCTCATGCATTACATAAGGAATACACAACAAGAAGGTGCACTGTTACAGGAAAAGCATCAACGATTATTAAATATTGTGCTTTTAATATTTAAATAAAGTATCTTACTTCTCTTTTATCACAGAAATTTGACATTAGTGATTTATTAACAACTACCACATTTGTGTTTTGTCTTTTTATTTTGTGCAGAAACTTACTGACTTTTACAAACATGAGATCTTCTGTCAATGTGAAACATATAGAAATTTTCAACAAATATTCTATTTTTCTTTTGTTTAATAACAACTAGTAAGTTACTTCATCTGTTTACTATTAGGTGTGCATACTAGAGATGAGGGGGTTTGATTTACGTATCGCCACACTGACTACAAAATAATTTAAAATTATTTATTACATTTATATAAAAGATGCACCAGTCGATCAGCCAGGTGCGGGAATTGGCTAGCTTTTAGCTTGATCAGCCAGGACTGATCGCATTGGAAATCGAAACCAATTCTGTGCCGAGCGGACAAGCTAGTGTAGTACGATAGAGACGCATTTTTATGGCGTTACATTATCAAAAATTGAAAGTTTAAAAGCCTCTGAGCTTTGAGTAAGATTAGTCTTACTCATTACATGATCACACTAGTCTCAAAACACCACAAAAAGTGTGTTAGAAGCTAGGGATGGGAATCACCAGTCACCACCCGATATATCATCACAATAGTTCGGTAGTGAGTCAATTAATATTGCAATTCTGAAGGTTTCCTGTTTTTATAAATAGCCTGATACAATATTACATTTTTTTTAGATTTAATTACAATTCTAAACAGACTTCACACATAATTTACTTCTACCACAGAGGATGCTGTGCTGCAACATCTTACCATCTCAAATGCAAACAAACATAAATTACAAATAAATAGTTCTTTTTTTTTATTGCTGTTGGAGTACAAGAATCGCCAAACACACACCAAAAAAAAAAAAAAAAATCACAATACATCACTGAATTGATCTTGCATCTCTATTTGAACCCCCTCGCGCTAGAAGCTGTGCGTTTGGCATTCAGGGCGGTAAAACGTCAGCTTCTTTATAATCCTACAGGTGCTGCTCTAAACTATTCACACACTGGGGTCCTGTGGAGTTAATTATTAAACAATTATTTAATAATTATGGCACATGACATAACAGACATACATGTTGCTCAATAAAAATTTAGCTTTTTGTTGGATGCAAGTTGAAGTTAAGTGTTAAAATTTTTTATGTGAAGTAAGTTTGTATTGTTTAAATGCTATGCTTGCTTTTTTTGTGAGAAAACTACTGTTATAAGGAAAAGGCTTCATTTAATTACTCATATTCAAGTTAGCTGTGAAGCTGTTAAATAAATCAAAGGTACAAAATCTTCGAGTTATAACTTTTTAGAGATTCAAGGTCCTAAAATTATATTTAAAAAAAAAAAATTGGAAAAAGAATGTACTATCGAATCGGGATATTTAAAGATTCTCGATATTAATCAAATCGCCACCTCAGTATCGTGATAAGATGGTACCGGGTGGTCACTGGTGATTCTCATCCCTAGTGTATACTGTATATAATTATAACACATTTGATTAATTGGTAAAGTTAATGAATCTCATTCATCTCAACAACGATATTCTGGCTTTACAGAGTCTCTGTTAATGAACTTTAATTACACCTCGAATGATAATTACGTCAACTGATACGTTACTAAGGTTAAACTAGGTTGTTAAGTAACTTATGTAAATACAGTCGATTCGCCATAATAACTGACCCGTAATGACCGAAGCTCGTTATAACTGCAGGAGAGTTAATTCGCTTTATTAGTGTTTCGCTTAGACAGCTAAGTAAAGTCAGTCACGCGCTTGCGAAACTGATAGCTATGTAAGCTAATGTCTGGGTCTCTATAGCTAATTAACCATACAAACCTCCTCCAGTCGTTTAATTTACATGTAATTAAAATATTATGGCATAAAAACTAATTTTATACACCTAGATACAATAATAAGCATTAAAATTATATGACTAAAGTTACCTCAGAATGCGCCACTATTCCCAATACGAGTAGAGCGCGGAAACACATACGTCAAAACTCCGCGCCGGATGTTAATAAAGGACCCCGAGGGTTACCAAATCTGGCCAAATAACTTGCCTGCTCAAAAAACCTGAGGTTGGGCAAGCCACGTGTGAAATTTCTTACTTAGATGCCTTTGCACGGTCGGGGAATATGCGTTTTACATTCATTAGTTTGTATGCAGATACAGCAAACTTTATTTTGATTGATCAGATTTTTTTGTCTATAAAAGCAACCCTGACTGTAGTTTTATCTGCAGTACTATGAGGTGTGATGTGTGCAAGAGTTCATTCACAGATACTGTACCTGAATGAGCTGCATAATCATTCATACATTCATTCTCTATATCGCATCATGTCATGATACCTAGGTGCCACTTCGATTTATGTTGTGATTCTGTACATTGTATTTTATAAATATCCTGATTTTTTATTATATTTTCCCCTTAATCTTGTTACAATTTTAAACCATTAAAAAAAATCAATGAGTAATTAAATTTACTCATTTCATTATAACATTATTTTTTTCATTTTTAATCCAGGTATTCTGTT
>JAOTRS010000048.1:1728577-1745822 GCA_028565755.1 Dinotopterus cunningtoni | reverse complement strand
CCCACAATGCAGGAGAAGGCTACAAGAAGATAGCAAAGCGTTGTCAGCTTGCAGTTTCCACAGTGAGAAATGTAATTTAAAGATGGCAGTTCAGGGGAACTGTGGAGGTCAAGATGAGATCTGGAAGAACAAGAAAACTCTCGTATGCTGGTCAGAAAGACAAATCAAAAAGATTTAGCAGACTCAGGAGTGGTGGTGCATCGTTCCACAAGACCTTCATGGAAGAGTCAGCAGAAGAAAACCTCACCTGTGTCCCCATCATAAAATCCAACGTCAGAAGTATGCAACAGAACATCTACAGAAGCCTGATTGGACCGTAAAAAAAACGTTTTGGAAACGATTGCTGTGGACTGATAAAGTTAAAATAGAACTTTTTGGACACAATCAGCAAAGGCATGTTTGGAGAAAAAAAGAGCAGGATTTCATGAAAAGAACATCTTGACGACTGTTGGGTGGATCCATAATGCTTTGGGGTTGTGTTGCAGCCAGTGGCACAGGAAACATTGCACAGGTGGAGGGAAGAATGGATTTCACTAAATACAAGCAAATCCTGGAAGCAAACATCACACCATCTGTAAAAAAGCTGAAGCTGAAAAGAGGATGACTTCTACAACAGGACAATGATCCTAAACATACCATGAAATCCACTATGGAATACCTCAAGAGACGCAAGCTGAAGGTTTTGGAATTGCCATCACAGTCCCCTGATACCAAAGACTTTTAGCAAGCTGTGATATCTGCCAGAGGAGGTGTTACTAAGTACTGATTATGCAAGGTGCCCAAACTTTTGCACAGTGCCACAATAATGTTTTTATTTTTTAAATTTTTTTTTCAATTTATGACATACAAAGTAATATCAATGTTAACTGAAAATATTGTGCATTTTCCATTTCCAAGAGAGACTGTGTTAACATCTTTTCAATTAAAAAAATCATCAAAATCTGTTATTTATCGAGGGGTGCCTAAACTTTTGCATAACACTGTATAATTGATAATCATTGTCAATGTTATGGCCGATCAGTATACTACATCTTTAATAGAAGAAAACACGAAGCATTTGGAGACATAAGATTTTATTTATTTGGGTTTTCTATACCAACAAAGGCTTAAAATTATGCATTCATGGTCAAAAATAAACTACACCTATTTAGATCATTGATTGAATCTTCCTCTTTGTCTTTTGGCTGTTGCCTTTTAGGGGTCGCCACAGCGAATCATCTGCATCTAACTGTATCCTCTGCATCCTCTTTTCATGACATAATTTTTTGCCACATACCGCAGCTGAACCGAGACCTGACCAACTGAAGCAACCCCAGATCAGACCACTGCCTCCAGAGGCTTGTACAACATTGGCGGCACTATGTATGATGGGTGCATCACTTCAAGTGCTCAACTTCTTACCCTGACACTCCCATCACTCTGGAATAGGGTCAATCTAGACTTATCAGTTCACATGATTTTTTTCATCGCTCCAAAGGCCAATCTTTATGCTACCTAAAGATCAAAGCATTTCTACATTGTTTGCGATTTCTACTGTAAATTATTTTTTTACAATGCATGAAGTGTTTAGGTGATCTCTAATTTCTGACCACATTTTTTTCCGGAGTCGTTCACCAATATCAGTTCTTTACCCAATTCTAATAATAGCAATCTCCTTAGTTGCTTTCTTTGCTTGATGCACGCCCTCCTAAAATGGCAACTTTGCTAATGTTGGGTTGTAACTGTCTCCACTATAAAAAAAATTAAATTAAAAAGGTTTTCCTTTTGAGGAAACAAAATGAACCCTTTATTAGTTTTTTAAGTCCTTGTATAATAAATGGAATTCAGTTACTTACCTGTCTTTGTGATCTGTCAAAGGCTTGCTAATCGAACATCAAACAGTTACATTAAAATTTCATCCGTACATCACAGAACATGTCTCGCTGTAGGCGTTTTCTCTGTTGAGTTAAGGTTTTAGATTTGGAGCATTTCGTATTTCTCTCCACGGACGGTCAATAACATTCATAGTTATCTGTAAATCAAACCAGGCCGGGAGGAGAGAGAAAATGGTGTAAACCTGAGTGGGTAGGGAACGTAGAGAATGGAGGGATAAAAGGAGAGGCATTACCATACTGCACTTCAGATATCACACACCCCTCTCCATCTCCCAATCACATCCCAGTCCATATTGTGTAAAACTGTCCAATTTCAAAATCAGGCCAAATTCAGTTTTGATCATTTCACTTCATCTCCTGACAAACGCTGAAATGGACAGCGAAAGCTTTCTAAATGTGCCATGCCATAGGGATGACAGTTCTTTTGTGCGATGCAGCTCATTGTAATTCAGCCAGGCCCTCATCTCTTTGAAGTGTGCTGTTTGCACAGGAGTGGCGCTTATCCAAAAAAGCGCCTGTCTGACACTTGATTGCTCATGTGCTGATTGTGTACCCTCTCTGCAGGATCTGTAAACCGTTTTAGACACAGCTTGCGATCTTTGCGATTTTTCAATTCCTTTTGGTTTTGCAAAGGATTTGATACCGTCATCTCTTAAGATGGACACAACGCAAACTCTTATCCTCAGCTCATCAAGCTATGATGAGAGTCACGTAGTCTCAAGTCTCAAGTAGCAGGACAGAGAGATAATATCAGTACAGATGTCCTCCATGGCAAATCCTGCTAATAAGAGGTAAAAAAAATTATGGAGAATTGCAAGCATAATCTGTACAAATCTTGGGGTTTTGGTGATTTCTTTGAACTATCTTTTTGTTGGAAAGAATGATTGTAAAACATACATACATACATACATCAGCTATAACATTACAATGCAAAACAATATGCCCAGTACTGTGCAGATTCCAACTTGTGCTGCCAGGTAGCTCTGGCTCCTAAGTGCAAGCCTCCACTGGACCTCTCAGGGCACCATGACACTCATGGTAGCAGATCCTTTGGGTGCTATGGGTTGTGGGATGGGGCCTCAGTGGATTGGACTTGTTTGTCTGGTGCATCCCAATGGGTTTTCAATTGAACTGGGATTTGAGTAGATTGGTGGCCAGGTTGGCGGGCCTGGGCTCCTTGCCTGTTCGGCCCCATTAGCAGAGGGCTGTGGTGCCCTGGGTGTTCTGGTGTCTTTCTATCATGGCCAGCATTGTCTTTTTTGGGAAGCTGTTGGCATAAATGAGCCTTAGGTGCCCATGATCCTGTCACCAGTTTACTGGTATATTATTGATATAAGTGATTGGGGGTCACCACAGCGAATCATCTGTCTCCATCTGACCCTATCCTCTGCATCCTCTTCTCTCACACCAACTAACTTCATGTCCTCTCTCACTGCATCCATAAATCTCCTCTTTGGTCTTCCTCTAGACCTTAGCACTACCTCCTTCTACCGATATATTCACAATCTCTCCTCTGAACATGTCCAACACACCTTAATCTGGCCTCTCTGACTTTATCCCCAAAACATCTAACATGGGTTGTCCCTCTAATGGACTCATTCTTGATCCTATCCATCCATGTCACTCCAAGGGGAGAACCTCAACATCTTCAGCTCTGCCTTCTGTCTTTTCTTGTCTTGTACACCTTTCCTTTCATTCTCGCTCATACGCTTTTATCACATAACACACCTGACATTTTTCTCCGCCCGTTCCAACCTGCCTGCACACGCCTCTTTACCTGCTTTTCACACTCTCCGTTGCTTTGGACCGTTGACCCTAAGTACTTAAAGATCTGCACCTTCTTTACTTAAAAAACTTAAAAAGTACCTAATGATACTTAAAAATCTACTTAACTTGCCAAAGCCCTAGGCTTCTCAGCTTCCTGTCAGTGATCATGATTGACTACATCTGACTGGCTTCTCAGTGCCAACACAAAAAGGGATTTGACACCACTCATTTACAGGAAGGTCTAAAGAATCAATAGAAAATGACGGAAGGGTGTATGAAATGTGAGAGAATGTGTATGAATTAAAATTACTGAATTGTGTTTTGCTACCAGTAGAGGTTGGATAGAGGTTATCAGTATTGAATAAAGTGGATAGAATAACAAAGGAGGACTCCTTTAAATTTTATAAGATGAGTAAAGATTAAATAAGATGGGTTTTTATTAATTCCAAAGCAAATTTAGGATATGCTAAAGTTCTTCTGCAGAAACTCAAATCTTCAGCTAGATGGTCGAGACTTGGGTGTGTCAACAGGACTGTAACCTCAAACACACATCAAAGCTGGTTGTGGAATGGGTAAAGTTAGCCAACTTTAAGCTTTTGGAGCCTCAACCCTATAAAAATATTTTTGGAAAGTTTTTAAAAGTTAGGTCTGCGCCATGAAACCAACAAGTATAACTGAACACTACCAGGAGGAGCTTAAATATGCAATCAAAATTCTTGAACTGATTACAGAAAACAAAATCAATTTACATGTGTGCACCAAATTCTTGGGACTATTCTTCTATTAAAGATAAAGTTTTAAAAATATATATTGAAAGACCAATGAGTCTACTACAGGTAACCTTCTGCAAGTGATAACAGGAACTCAGATGTTTCATAACATTAAATGTAATTAAATGTGGATAAAATATAATTCATTAAGGAGTAAATTTGAAATTGTGGTTGCTGGAAAATGGCTGTGGCAAAAACACTTTGGCATTCATACATATTCTACTTAAAATGCAAGATCACAGGCACATGTGCTAAATGGTTGAAAAGAAAATATGTAAAGCAGCAGACAGGATCAGATTGTAAAGCTGATTATAAAATCTTAACACAAGAAAATCTGAGATTAAGAAAAAAAATTTTATGAACTGGTTTATTTTTCAGTACACAGATGGTCAAGTTGCAAGAAATGTTTACAATGTTTTGGTCTTAATCATTCATCCAGTCAACATGCTCCAATAAATCCAGGCAGTTCCAGTTTTATCTCCCCAACATTAACATTACAGGCAATCCACAAAGACAAGTTCAAACTGAACCTCGTTTACCATATTATGCTCCTGTTTTTTTCCTTTTTACTGTCTGCACATTTGTTAATTTTTAAAGCTTTTATCAAATTCCCAGGAGTGTATTGCTGTAAATAACTGATTAAAAAAAAAAGACTGTTCATGCATAGTTCTCTTTGCTTGGATCGTCCTCGATGTAAAAAGCACACTTGCATATACATGTACATAAGACGCATAGTAAAATGAGATCATAACTATGGAATGTGTTAAAGCTTCTGCCTGCAAATGATGTTTATGTAGTTCTAACTGCTTTACCATAAACTCTACTTATGTATAAAACGCTAGGAAAATAAGCATCTCATAAGGTGACTTATAAAGAGGCCACAGAATTAAGTACTGCATAGAGGCAATTCTGCATGAGTTTAAGGCCTTGTCTCCATATTGTCACACACAACGTTGTAGAGCAGTCAGATTCAAGATGAACATTTTTAAAACAACACCACTCACTCCACAATAATCAAACACGCAAACAAAATACACATGGCACAGTCCGACATGGCTTAGGTTCCATCACAGATATGTTTTGGTCATCTTGCATGATTAAAGTAGAAAGGCATGTACCAGTCGCAGATCTGTTGGAACCTTAAATCTGGTCTAGGAGAAAAAAAAAGAAAAAAAAAACTATCCCACCCTCCCTTAGTTAAAATCACCCGTTCCCATTTACAAATACAACCCCGTCCTGCCAGACTTAGACATAATTCATTAAACATCTGTTGCTAATTGAGTTTTCTTTTTTTGCAATTGTTATGGCTACTTTATTCAACCTGAAGCCTTTCATCCAGCAAATGGCTTGTGGGTCAGACGTCGGCATTTGGTTGGCCGTAGCGTCCTTGCATTTTTTCTTTGTTTGTTTGTCTGTTTAATTTCTTATGCCCTCTTCATTCCTCGACCCATCAGGCAAGCGAACACAGTCATGACCATTTTGGGTTTAACCTCCACCAGGTCATCAGGCAGTGCGTACACACGTGCACCAATCTTCCTGGCCATGGATACAGCATATCTGCAATGGGAAAGTAGTGGGTTAGATATCAGCTGCCTTTGTTTAATGTCAGCCGCTTATGCAAAAAACACTCTGTAGTCATGTTTAAAACAGTCAGATGGGCCTCTGGTCTTCTTAAACACAGAAAAAGAAACTTGAGGGAAAAAAAAAAAAAAATCAGCCTTTTTGCATTTTTGTATTGGCCAGGACTTAAAAAAGCAAATCAGATTTTCCAAACTCCGCCATTATCTGGGCACCACTATGAAGAGCTACAGGGGCTAGCTGCCAGCCTATTCTTTATTTCTAAAGAAGGACTAGATTAGCCGTTAGCAGTAAGCGGGGTAGTTGTTAACCGCTACCCTATCACCTTGGTTTTATTTAATTTTATATGATGCTAAACATTTTACATTTTGTTTCAGAAGAAACATGGGAGAAAAGAGAGCCTGAATGTTTTGGTCCCTGCAGTCTGACTGACTAGAAAATACACTTCCTCAAAAGGAGCCTACAGGGGCAGTTCATTTAAAGAGAAAGGAGTGAAACAGAGAAAATCAAGCATGCATCAAAGTAGTATCTAAGCTGTATTTCAGCTAACAAGCACATTTTGGAGACTTTTAAAGCTTATTGTATTCCTTCTTAAACAAGTCCGTATACATGACCTTTGACGTGTATATAAACATGTAAATACTGTGGAACCTCGGATTGTGAGTAACCCGGTTTGCGAGCGTTAACGCAAGAAGAGCAAATTTTTTTATACATTTTGACTAGAAAAATGGGCGAGTCTTGATATACGAGTACCATCGAGGATCATGTGCATGCGCTTCTTGTTTTGACGCCGAGCGTCACGTGATCACAACTGAGCCAATGGTTATTCTCTCTTTCGCGCTGCGGAATTGTGGGTAATCGTTTCCCATGCTTGGTCTCAGTGCGTTTGCGTCACTCGTATAGTCAACATACATGTGTGTGTGTACTGTTCACTATAACACTGTGACCACGTGTGTGCGCATATTTTGTATTTGTAAGTGTGTGTAGGACAACTTTCACATACACCCACACCAGTTTACTGAATAGGGTGAGTGTGTGTATGTGTGTGTGTGTGTGTGTGTGTGTGTGTGAGTGAAAAAGTCATCCTACACAGCAGCTGCCTTCTGCAGAAAAGAGTTTGCAGAGGCACTTGACTCGCAGGCATTAGTCACTAACATGACCTTTAACCACACTGACTAACCTTACTTTCGTAAGCTCTAAGAAATGAACAAAACCCTGATTTTTACTATGTGAATCCAACAAATAATTATTTCTTGTATTATTTCATATATAAATGTTTGCCATCTTTGCAGCTTTATAGTACCAAAGGTTTTACGTTGCACAACACATCTGCTACGACTTACTTAGCATTGTCCAGCTTGTCACTCTCTGCCATGCTACCAGTTTTCACTAGCTCATAGTTGATGCAGCCTGGCTGGATTGCATCTATAAGGTCCAACACTGGCAAGCTAGAGCTGATCTCTTTGTCCTAAAAACCAAACACAGAGTTAGAGGGCATGACGAGACTAAAAAGTCGGTACAAGCTAAAATATTATCGGGAGGAAGAACCTAATCCTAGTTCAACACACCTTAAAGCTTGAAATTTTCGACTTCTTTCCTGCTTCTGCCAGAGTTTTATTAACCCAGTTGACAATGATGTCATCATTCACCTTCTCGCCGTCTCCCAGGTCCTCAAGGACATTCAGAGTATATCTAAAACACAAAGAGAACCACAAAGTGAGCACAAGAAGGAAAAGAATACTTCCAATACTTCCACAATACCTTCTTGTAACATGATCAATGAATAAATGCACATCAGTGTTCCTTTGCTACATATCCAAATATACTAAAGAAGACTGTACCTCCTCATTAACTGCCAGACCAGAGCCAGGGTCAGGGTGGGGTTCCCATCATTTAGATCTTGGCCTCCAATGCCCACCAGTGAAAATTTGGCTGCAGTTTTCCCCAGATCCACAGCATAGTTACAGTTCTCCAGCTGCAGTCACACAAACATGCACATTATCACTTACGGGTAATTTTGGTTTTCATTAAAGCACTGAATTCAAACTTTGATTTGTATTGGACAGAAGATGTGTACAGCTGTGCTGGCTATAAGTCAAATCACACAGTTATACTAATGTGCTCATTATAATACCTTATTGACTGTATAGGATGTACTGTATGGCATATAATCTAAGAATATAGTAATAGTTGATATGGTGACCCTTTCTGAGGATGTTTTATTTTTATATTTGTGGGGAAAATGCTCCAGAGTCAGTGCTTTATAACAGCTGTAGGTTTTGGTCTGTGGGAATGTCCTTAATATAGAGGACTTTCTGTTTTCTTACAAATGTGTAAACATGCATATTTTTCCAACTTTTCAAACTCAATGAAAAAGTTCATTTCTACTGCCCGTGTTCAGAAATTAATTTAGGATGTCGCACATCACTAGCAGCTGAACACAAAGTCACGATACGATACACACACAGAAACCCAACAGTGTCCTGACTAACCTTATATAACAGACAGGCAGTGATAAAATAACTAATTAGTTTATATTCATTGCCGATGTTCAGTAAATCTTACTGAGTTATAGTATTTATAATGCAGTTAATGATGGGTTCCAACATAGATATTCCACAACTTTCTCTATGAAAGGTTAAAAAGTATAATAAATCAATTATCAGTAAAGCACTGTCCAAGTATTTGTTTAATTCGTTTTCTTTTGTTTTGTTAATTTTTTTTTGATTGGATGCTGTTGCCAATCAGTCAGTCATTGATTAGTTACATATTAAGCACATCCTGTCATGTTTCAGTCACAGCCAATATCCCTGACTAACAGCTATGATGAACCTTTTTAATTGAATGTCTGTCCACGTTCTGTTTATTTTACTTGCCACTCTCTTGTGTCTGACAGTGCTGACTTTTTATGAATTTTGTTGAAATATTTTTCTGGTACAGAACCATTGATATGATCAATCAAGATGACAAGGACTGAGGGGGGGGGGCGGGGGGGGGGCATTTTCATCAATAAGACTAATGCCATTTTTGAATTAGGAAGAAAAATAAGAAAACTACTGACAGTCTAGGGTGCAACATCAGGAAATGCGTACCTTCTTCATGTTGGACCCGATCTTTGGGTACGGGGGCTTGTTGACTTTATTGTTCCAGTCGACACGGACCTTGATCTTCTCATAAAGCTGCAGAATTACCAGGGCATCTTGGAGATCACTGTGGAAAAAAAAAACATCATATTATTCAGAAAGCAATCATGGAGCATGTTTTAAATCATATAAAAATAACCAAACACTATTAACTATTTTAAAGCTGCAATCCTGAGAAGTTCCTTGATATTGTGAAAAATGATCCC
Organism: Dinotopterus cunningtoni; assembly: GCA_028565755.1. Classification (NCBI taxonomy): domain Eukaryota; kingdom Metazoa; phylum Chordata; class Actinopteri; order Siluriformes; family Clariidae; genus Dinotopterus; species Dinotopterus cunningtoni. The sequence continues at coordinate 1,736,484 of JAOTRS010000048.1, read as the reverse complement.
AAGTTTTACCCATATAGATGGTTGACATGAGGGTTCACACCCAGGGAATTCATCCAGTTTCGGAAAGTCCTCTCCTCTCTGGTTTCACCTGTAGACACATAGAAAACACCCAACCCCAAAGACAAACAGTTAAGTTGCTGCTTTTTGAAAAGTTCTCCAGTACTGTCAAAGAAGAAATTAAAAAAAGGAATAACCAAACTATGCTGGATTCTATGCTCGGCTTTTCTTAAAACAAACAAACAAAAATAAATAAATAAAAAATAAAGCAAAATTTATTGATCAGACCCAATTTTAAAAAAGTATAGGACAGAAAAGTAGAAGAGATACAGCTGTTTAACCACTAGATGGCCCCAAGACCCTCTTGAGCAAAATAACACTTCAGGAAATGATCATGGTATTTGTCCACATTCCAATCCAAAGTAAAAGTCACATTCTCTGCTGTCTTTAACACACCCTCCAAAACTGCCTTAACAAGGATGAAGAAATATCTATTTTTAAAGGTCTATTCCATAATGGATGGATATAAACTGCCAAATAAAAAAGTACTAGATGGTGCTTGGTTTGGAAAAAAACCCTGAAACTGCTACAGCATGGTATTTCCATGGATCTGGCAGCGGTTTTGGGGGGTGGCGGGGTATGAAGCAGTCTGTGTTCAGCTCTTTCCTCACCCTCCAGTAGGCCCCAGTCGATGTCCTGGTTCTCAGGTTTGGTCAGTGCTGGATACTTGTTAAAGAGGTTGGCTACAAACGCCAGGTTAAGCTTGGGGTTTCCAGACACCACGTCGGTGGATGTGACAAACTGTCTGCAGCCAAGTCTGTCAGCCTGCTGCAGCATAGCCTCTGCTCTCTTTAAGTCGTCTTTCTCCTGAAATAGCAAAACACAATCGTACAAGATTTAATTCCCCTAAAAAATCATTCCGCTTAAGTAATATATAAATGCTGAAACCTTAAGTAAATACTGTTCTGTTTAAGATGTTGTAAAAGCTACAGATTTCTATTAAGACATTATACTGATGCCGCTCTCTAAGGTCAGTCAGAGTTAAAGCCAACACTGCATTAAAAACAGACAAGTCCTGACAAAATATATTGTATTCTTTTTTTCCCCCCTCAACAGTGGTGATATTTGCCACTTGAAGAGAGATAAACAACTGCAATAGAGATAATACAATAATATAAAATATAAATGTATTATTAAAATAATAAAATAATTTGACAAAAAAAATCAGGACTTTGTGTCAAAGGAACGTAACAGCACAGATAACGGCGTGTTGAGCGTAAAACAGAAAAACAGCCACTGAAAAGGGAGTATTCATGGCAAACGCACAAACACAAAGCTGGTGTGAGGAAGTGGCCTTGGGTCATGTTGATCACAGTTTGACCCTGAAAAAGACCTGAGAACAACAGTGCATTAACTGGTTTGAAAAGGCCTCTTTTACTCCCTGGTGCTGTCTGGCTGTGGTTGTTTCCCCCAGTGGTTTCTTGTCACACCACAAAAAGGTTTAAGTATATTAACATGGCATTGTGCAAGTCTGAAATCACTTAAATGTGAATCTAGAGTGTGTTCTACAGAAGACCAGAGACATAGCATTTGGGGAAAAAATTAGTTTTGAGTGGTGAATAAGTTTCCAGAGAATATTTACTTGTGATGCTGGACATGCAATCGGCCCAGTAATTCAGCTGCCATACAAAGTTATATTGTAGTTTACTTTACCCTTCTTCCCCTGAGCTCCTGCTGTTCTGTAGAGCTGTGATACACACCATTTGCTAGTCTAATGTCCAGCACCATTTGTTTTATCTAATAGTATGATAATAGTTGCAGCACTGTTAATATGTTCACATTCCTTGCCAATTTTAAAGAGGATCTATTACGTGAAAATTCATTTTATATAAACAAAAACATTCCCCACATTTTGTGCTTTTTCCATTTTTAGCTTAAAAAAAATTCCTCTATTATGATCTCATTTAAGATGATCACCACCCCTGGTTCGACAGTAGCCCGTTTACATAAACACTGAAATGGCACATTTGGAGGAGGAGTGAAAGGAAGGTATTCAAATACGCATTATCTGAGCATATTTAATATAAAGCATTAACACACTTTGTGGTAACGTATTGAGGAAATAGTAAAATAAATAAATAAATGAATAAATAAATAAATAAATAAAATAATAATAATCATCCTTTAAACGTGATAAACTACTCCTTGAAAGGAGAAAAATTGTAAATGTGATTTAGGGCCAAAAATGAAAGATTATTTCCAGAACAGGAGATTTAGGACCATTGTGTCTTGAGTCTTAGTGTGAGAAAATATCCATTTCCAAATGATGATACTTTTCAGGTCTGCAAATACATGCCATTGAATAAGATCCCTTTCTAAAAACTTAACACATCTCTGCCAGTACCCTGGAGGGCCCTTTAAGTACAACAGAAGTACAAACCATTAACAAGGGACATTATTATAATTTTTTTTTTACTGAAAAAAGGTTTAAAAGCCTAATAAAAAGATAGGGAACTGACTTCCAACAATTTTCATACTTTGAAGTCATGTGAATGTAAGAAATTATAATGGAATTTCCTGCCATTGAGTCAAAGTGATAAAAGAGTAAATGGTGAAATATCTTCATACATGCTGGGAAACCGGATATGTAACACAAACCGGCTCAAGCATGTTTGTCAAGACATGGAAAAAACATGTACAATAAGAGCTTCTCCTGAGACAGCAAGTTTGGCGACTACTACGTTAACAGATGTGCTGATTGTGTCAGCCTTTTTCTGCAGACAAACTTTTAGAAGAACATTACTAAAACTAAAAAAGTCCCAGACAATATGGATGGAAAATATTTTCATGAGAACATGGAGGAGTCCAGCACATGAGCAGAACTGGCCTGCGCAGAACTATGCTCATGTTTTTAATTCGGTGGCTCACCCAATACTTCACGTCGCATAAAAGCCAAAGTTATCCAAACTCATATCAGGAACATTAAGTTAACTTCAAAAAGTATTTTCCAGGGATCCGAAATAGTGTACATGAGTCCTTTTGCAGGAGCTATAGATCATAAAGTTCATCGGGTTATATTATTTCATCAGTAAAAGCGCCTGTGATAACCGTCTGAGCAGAGAGAGTGCGTTTTCAGTCACAGCACAGACTTTAAGTGTCTATTAAATCGTTAAACCTCTCCTGACCTGAAATGCACCGCCACACCTACCTACCCAGTCTGCCGATCTAATGCATAACATTCCTCCTCTCTGGTCAGAAGGTCTGCCAGAACCATCCGGGATCACATGCTGGTACTCACAATACACCAAAAATAATTTATCATCATATTAAACTAGTATGATGATAAAAAAATATATAGATAAATAAACAGGTTATGTTACAAGTTCTTGACCTGATAAACAGATCACGTTTAAAGGTTTAGTTTGTGCCCTAAGGTATTTGGATTCCCATCTGGAAGATCAGACAAAAACAAAGAGATAAGCCAAGGTATTTGTGAAAAATCCATTACAACTTCTCCATGCATGACGGAATTCGGAGGCAAACAGATTTACATCTGTTTCTGTCCCAAGCTGGTTATGCAAGTCAATGATTCAAAGGCATATTGTAAAGCATGACTTACATTGAATCCTGCCATGCTGATGTCAATGCGTTCCTCGCCTTCTTTAGTGCCTTTGGGTGCAATTTGGTTCAGGAGGTGGAAATAAGCCCTGGAGTCCTACAAGGGTCCACAAAAAAAACAAACACAATTATTAACTGTTCACACATAAACAACACCTACAACAATTACAGGATATACCAAAATCCACTATGGAATAAACAAAAATTAGACAAGCATGAGAAAACTGATGAGCATGCTGGGATCTCCTAAAAAATTTAACATTCAGAAAATCAGAGACGGCAGAATGTAATATGCCAAAAAAAAAAAAGTCATGCCTAAGTGAATAACAGATGGCTGTGCATTTGGCAAAACAAGTACCTTCACAGAGTTTGAGAAGTCTGAGAGCTGAAGCATAGGGAAACATAGATAAAGTGTAAGATATAGTACTAGACACATCAACACTGGCCCTTTATTCAGTAATCAAGATAAGAAATAAGATCTACTACAGGATATGGTGTGATATAATATACAACCTACCATTACCTTAATACATTTGCGTAGGATGCAAAAAAGGGAAGTGAACTGGGTCACAGAACACATCAGATTATAATCACTGGGGTTGGATTGACTTATTCTCAAACAACTTGTTTGCAAACGTGGGCTACAAACCCCCTCAAGGGGGCGCCAAAGATCACAGGGGGTCTGGAAAACTTTGATTAAATCAATCTCTCCAGGTTCTCCACGTTTTAATGCCATACCTGAAGCCAGAACCGGAGGGACGTCATGCAACAAACGTTTAACAGGGCTGGCTGATTTATTAAGAGGGAAGGAATAAAGGGAAGAATAAAAGAGAAGTAGAGGATTATATACATATGAAAGAAATACAAACAGGCAGTGCTGAAAGCATTGCTGACTGCCAGACATCGTGCTGCTTGACCTTGTTGACCCAAGACAGGCTTACCCTGAGATTGGTCCATATCTTACTGTGCTTATGATGACACGAGGGTGAGCGAGGATTCTTTACACCAAGAACTAAAACAAGACTGCACTCTATGGTCCCATGGAAACATTTGTTTAGGGCTGAATCTGAATAAATTATTTATTTAACTCTGGGCTGATTTCCTTTAGACTGAGGGAGGACAAACTGTTCTCTTTGCCCTTAAAAATTTATTCTAAATAGGAGGTAGCTTTGCTCAGGATTTTGACTCAGTAGATCAAAATGCAAAATGAGCCACAATTCTCCAACATCTGCTAGGAAAACTGTAGCTACCATGTAAAGTATGGATACAAAATAGCTCAGAATTGAGAATTAAAATCTCTAAGCAAAAAACATGTAATGTACATACTGCATATTCCTATTTCATTAAGCTTAATGCAACTTTAATTGAAGAACAATGTGAGAGAACTAAAATAAAAAAATAAAAATAAATAAATAATGCAATGCAGTCCATGTCAGTTTAATACATTCCATATCTTATCATAATTTCTGATGTTACCCATGAACTCCTAAGCAAAAGGTTATTCACTGATAAGAACAAGAGTATACATGTACCACTACTATTATGAGGAAGTTGCTGTATAATTTGTTAAATTCTGATTTTAATAAACTACTATTTTGGTGTAGTTCCTGACCAATATTCCTTACAGATGCAAAATGACTGGCCAGTGTACCTTAATATCAGAGCTGAAGTTGTTGATTTTCTGCCATCCAGCATTATGGAGATGGAAGTTTGCCCATCGAAGGAGTAACTCCTCTGGGGAAAGTTTCATCAGATCCTCCAGGGTCTCACCTTCCCGGAGCAATGCTGCCAGAGCTGGGAAAGCACACATGTACACATGAGTCAGCACAACGAGATAAATACACGAATCAACACAACCGGCAGGGTGAATAGGGCTGTGTATATATATAAACAAAATGGGTACAACATAAACATAGCAATTTTCTACAGCATCCCAAATACCTTTGTTAAATTTTATCTGCCATTTGAAAACTTGACATGAGGGGCGTTCAATTCAAACTGGGACTTTTGATTGAATGCATATTCCAGCATTTAACTAGTGCTTAAGTACTGTTTGTTTGAAACGCTGGTGTCCCAAGGACTCCTTTAATTGCCCAAACTTGTAGAAATGACTTGGAATGAGATCAGGACTTTACAAGAGATGTAACAAGAACTCCCAGCTGAGTCTCTGTAAAGTGCACGCGGTGTTCGTGGATGGATGCAGATGCACCTCATCTGCAAGTTGGCAACAAACCATCTGTCGATTTCCAAGGATCAGTCGTTCCACTCAATGATCGTTCATGGTAATGACTGCAGTGTGCTCAAGCCGCCTTGGCTGAGATCATCATTCACGGATATACGGGCTTCTCTAAAATGTTTGCACCATTCAGATGTTTTACTGCAGCTAAGAGTCTCATCACTGAACTGTCATTGAAGTCTTCTGTAAATGTCAGTCGGTTTCATGCCTTCACTCACAAGTACTATCATTAAATGTCCTGGTTCGACTCGAACGCCTCTCATATAATACACATCATTTTAAGTTACTTATCCTAACACATCTATTGCTTTTAATGTATTTGCATGTCTTGTATTTATTTGAATACCTGTAACCTGACATATGAACTGGGCTGATCAAATTTACACTGTTTATACAGAACTATTTATAGAGACTATTGCATGCCCACCAACAGAAGACTAATGTGTGCTTCTGCACCAAGTACCGAGCCCCACCCTGAGAAGAGTGCAGGTTTAGCTTTAATCCTGCAAACCATCCATTACTGCACATGCTGCACTTAATGCAATGCTGAAGCCATCAGATAGAGCAAGCATATCTGTCTGAAATCAGCTCGTTCTGTTTATTTGTCCTGTAGCATCGATAAAATTCTTCCCTGCACTTAATTATTTACTCCTGCACAGGCACACTGTTTGTCTGAATTCCAGGCCAATGCTATCAGCCTGCCTCGCTTCTGAATGGTGTCGGTTTCTGGTCACCGATGGAAATGGAGCTCACCCTCATTCCGGCTGAGCTCGATGTCTGCGAACAGGCCAATCTTGATGATCTGCCACAGCAGGCCCATCACCAGATGCGGCTTTCCTTCACGCAGATCCAGAGCGCCGATGTTCACCACGTGGCAGCCGATGGCTGAGGCGGAGTTCAGCGCCAGGTTGAGGTTCTCCTGCATAGATAGGGTAAAGGGATTAGGTTAGGAATGCTGGGTCTGACACTGGCTTCGTTTAGAACTAGGAAAACATCTATATTATACAATTATGCACTGGAATGTAATCATGATTTGTCAGTTTTGCTAAGCAGACAGCACTGTTTTGAAACATGTATCTACCTTAACAATTCCCTAAACAAGAAGTGCAGCCAAAAAAACAATAAGGCGACACAAACCTGGATTGTGAACGGCGTCAGTTTCTTCTTGTTTATTGTCCTCTCGTCAATTGTATCAGGGACAGACAGGTTGATCATTTTACTGTTAGGAGAACAGACACACGCAGCCTATATGAGAACAGAAATCTAATCTAACTGGATTCCACTGAGAATTTCTTTTAATTCGCTGAATTAAAATGATCATCTAACTGACTTACCACAGCACAACACCGTCTCCGACAGCCTTAAAGAGGTCGTTTGTGTTGGGGTTCATGGGAAGCACGTGTTTGCAGTCTGGGTCATTCTTCAATGCAGAGTTGATCCAGTTTGCAAAAGCAAACCGCTCCTCCTCTGGAGAACAGCAACAAGCAAGAAAAATAAGTGTTTTCAAGATGCCAAAGAGACAGGTTTATCTGATGTGACAGCAGAAGTGTAGAACAAAAATTCCTGATTAGATTAATTTAAAAAAAAAAAAAAAGGTTTTACCTGAGTAGGAGTGCTGCGTGCCTGCACTGGACAGTTCTGACGTGCCCCCGATGGCCAGGATGCCCTCTTTCTTGTTGATAGCATTGCGGAAGGTCTTTGCAATATCACTACTTTTGAGCTCCTGGAAGATCTGCAAATAAAAACCAGAGAGGAAAAGCAATGCAAGTGTGGGTTTTGTTTGTGCAACAAGATTACTCAGACATTCCATTGCCTCCATGTGACGTTTTCAAAATTACACCACCAAAAATACAGATGCTTTTTTTTGTTTTTTTGGTGCCGTTTTTTCCAAATGGAAACAACAGTGAAACTGTGCTGACGGTGCAACTTCAATATAATCTCCCCCCCCCCCCCCCCCCCCCAACCGTTCCCACAGAAGAAAAAAAAAACGGGGGGAATGTTGAGGAAAAAATCCCCTTAGGGTCTCCCGGCAAGAGGGCCAGAGAAAAGGGGCCGC
>JAOTRS010000048.1:1695890-1712787 GCA_028565755.1 Dinotopterus cunningtoni | reverse complement strand
TTTGCTGTTCACTCTGTTATGAAAACATCAGCTCTGAGTCATATATAAAAAAAAATAATAATAATAATAATAAAATTTGGGCCACTTGTGTCTGCAGTGTGAACATTTCTTTACTGAAAATTTGTGTTTTGTAAAGTTTTGTAAGGGTAAAGTATAACACGACCTGGTTGTTAGTTAGCGATACTTGAGCTCATGCTTTGATACAACAGTTAATCCTTTTTTCTTTTAAAAAAAAAAAGGCTTTTCAGCCAGTAATTAATTTCTACACAAGGACATCTTACCATAAGAAACAACAGATGATATTGCAACTTAAGATTGAGACTGAAGGCAATGTTTCAATGTTCAGGCATACGGAAACAACTAATAAATACGTAAAGATTTATTGTAAATTGTAAAATAAAGTGTATGTAAAGAGCCTACCTGTAAGGATACCCGTGGTATTTGGCCTTAAAGATGGACAACAGCCAGCTGAAGAAAAGTATCACAAGCCCGATTCCAGCTACGCACATGACTAGATATAGGAAATGTAAAAATGTATATTAGTGCTAATATAGCCACATTTCGTGCTACCTAGAAAGTAATGTATATTAATCACTTGTGAAACTTCATGCATCCAGAGTAATAGAAGAATAAAGAGACGTACTTTTCCTTTTCCCGATGTCCATATCGGAAGTCGCCGCCTCATGTAGAAGCACCATCCCGAAAGTAATGGCTGCGTCTGAACCAGGAGGTTAAGGCTTAATCTAAATAGAATCAATTCATCTAACATCAAATACGGCTGTAAAACAAGTCACGGGTTTAAATTAACGCACTTGTTATAATGTTCTATAATAATAACTCATTCAAAGAGACCTGTATGGGGACGTTCCACATAATCTTAGTCTGCTGAAGAAAACATAGTAAAATTTAATGAAGAAAAACATTCATTGGTGTGGGTTTCTTTAAGCAGAAGGTTATTTTAAACTGTCAGTATGTTTTTCCTCCTTGAGAGAGTTGTTACGACTAGAGTTTCAACTGATTACCTTAAAAAAAAAAGTGAGTCTGGTTAAACTATTTCTCTGTAACTTGTTTCATGGAGGTGCCACATAACATGTAGACATACATTGCTTAAAAAAAATAAAAATAAATAAATAAATAAATAAATCGATGCAAATTGATGCGGTCTAAGTTTTTTAGCTGTAATACCAAACTAAAAACATCTTAGAAAAGGTTACAAGCAACAATGCGTCATGCTGTACATTACCCACTAATTAGTTCTCTATATTCACACCACCCATTATGTTTTTTTTTCTTTTTTCCATTTAGAGCATTTGGCTGGCACATTATCCAGAGCGACTTACATTTTTACCTTATCTTATACACATCTGAGCAGTTAAGAGGTTAAGTGCCTTGCTCAAGAGCCTGATAGTGGCTCCCTTTTTCCTCAAACAACAGTTCACAGCAATTTTGCCTGGAGGTATTTGAGAATTTGTAATCTTTAATATAATGGATACTGAACAGAAGAACAATGTGCGTTTCGGCCACAAACTGAGCTTGGCTGCTGCCATGGATGTAACTCTGGAGAGAGAGAGAGAGAGAGACGATCAGAATTTAAAAGAAAAATTACTTTACGCCAACATTTTGGTGCTGAAAGCTTGAACTCACCACTTGACCAGTGCTAGGATTTTTGTGAGCATATGGAGGTCCTCGAATGTGGTTCCACATCTGGCCAGATGTCATGATCAAAACAAAGCACTGAGGAGAAGAAGAGAAATTTTGACCATGTTAATTTTACATACTTTGGAAAAGTAATGGTGTGCTTGCTTACTTAATAGACTGATGTGAAATAAAATAAAATATTTGATCTGGCTGTGAGATTTATAATAATATACAGAATGCTATACTGTATAGATTTTATATCTCATAAACAGGGTAGAATTGTTAATATGGAGAAGCTTTTTGCATTTGAGGAAGGAGTCTCCAGTGTGTCTGATTGTGTAACAGTGTGATGCGCACTCCGTGAGGCCGTAGCTGTAGACTTTATCACTCTATTGTTTATTGTTACGATAAATTCCAGCAAAACACTCTTTTATCACAATCTCAACAAGCATAACGCAGGAGTAAAATGTTTGTGTATAAACACTATGAGCACTGACCAGTGCTGAAAAAGCCCAGACGTTTCTGTTGTAGAGAAACTCGAGATTATTGCGCCGCACGTACGCCAAACTGCCAATGAGGGCCAGGAGCAGGCCGAGCATCAGTGGCCCAGCGTAGTTCGGTGGTCTAATCACTCTGATCTGTCAGGACAAACAAACACAAATGAAAATAAAGGTTAAACAAAAATACAGGACTTTCCAAAATTATTGCCACCCATAACAATAAGGAAAAATAAACATCACACAAAATAATTTTAAATCTCCCTCTGACATAATACCAGAAGCTATTTTTGTTCCAGAAAAAGTTTTATAGTGTCTCAGTGTCAGTCCCAGTGAAGTGGGTGTGGCCTTTGTGACCGCCAGGCCCAGTGAAGGAGGTGGGTGTGGCTTCTATCCCTGTCAGTTTTAGTAAAGGAGTCCTGCCATCTAACACTTTTTACAAAAAAAAAAAAGGTTTGCATACTACCTCATAATTAATCAATAATCTCTCAATCACACTGAAATTTTTTTTTCACTGATCTTCCATACGTATAAATATCCATATAAATATCCAGTGTGTTGTTTTGTCCTGAAAGGAGATTTGCATACATACTGTACATTGCTGCTTGGCCATTATTGGACAACATGTTTAAATAGTAAAAAAAAAAAAAAACAGATCTCTACATAAATGTTTAAAATGCATATGTATATTTTTAGGACTCTGAATAATTAAAATGTGCTGTCGTTTAACTTACATGAACCTCGGTTCTGTCAGCAACCCATCGAGCAAGCTGTTCAGCAGCAAAGCCTCGAACCTGCAGCTCGTACGTATCCGCGCGCTTGGGCTTCCCCTTCGGCGGGAAGTTGATGAACGTGGGGGCGGAGTTCATGTTTAGCTGGAGAAAGAGATGCGATTTTAAATTTTGCTTTAATAAGCTGCTCACTATCCTGCTCTCCTAGCCAGTCAGCTCTGTTTAAATCTGTGCCTACAGCGGTTTTTCAATGCAAACCTATGTATTATTTACACAGAATTTTGCTTTTCATTAATTAAACAACTTTAAGGTGATAGATATAACCATTATACATGGCCTAAAAGTGAAAGTGTTACATTAAAGAAAGGGTTACCATCTGAAAGACATCCGCTCCTTCATCAAAATCCACCATGGCAAAGAAAATCTTGTTAGTAAATGCACTGGAGTAACGCCAGGAATTGGCAAGGATTTGGTATTCCTCATCCGCCTGCCTGTACACACAATAAAAGAAGGGCAAACCATTATACAATTGCTTTATTTCATTATGTCATGACATCACAGAGCAGTGTCTCTGCATGCTTTGCAAGTTTTTCTTCATGACCTTGACATTTTCTATGTACGTTTGTGAATAGCATTGTGCACATGCAATTGAATTTTTTAATTACAACACTCATGCTACTCTTAACGCTTCGGTTGGACATCCTCGCATTATCATACTAGATACTGTTTAAATGCCATATCCTCCAAGAGTGCTGGAAATGGACAAATGTGTGCAATTATTTTTATTTTACTGTAATTAATATAACTTAGGCAACCAAAACCCACAGCATGCGAGGCATGATTTCTGTATCCAACAAGTTAAAAACACCAATTACGATTCAAACCAAAATTGTGAGGAAATTTCTTGTGAGCATTGGTGTAAAAGCAACTGACATTCACAGAAGACTTCAAGCACAGTATCTATGACTTAAGATGGTATTTTGTAAAGGTTTCACAAATCGTGATGAGTCTGCACCAGTCATCACAAGTTATGGGCAGTTATAGTGGCAAGTTGTCTGTGGCCAAAAAGTGTATATCAACATTTGATTTGCCGAATCCAGACGCTGATTCATAGTGTACACTGGCCACCGGCTCAACTGGGGAATCGAAAAACATCAATAGCCAATGAGCATAGAAGAGGCGAGATCATTCACTCCCACAGGCTCAGGACTCATTCATTCATTCATTCATTCATTCACTTATTCTGTGATGACAGGTTTAAACTCACATATGAAGTAAAACCAAGTCGCACACGCAGATTCAGTGTTGGGTTTTTTTCTCAGCGCAGATGTTTATATTAAACTGCTGCATGTCCTGCATCCATGTTTGTTTGTTTATTTCTTCTTCTTCTTATTATTATTATTGAAAGTTTATTATTGAAAGATCATGGCTCCGGGGTACTGAGTAACTGTTCTACCTTTATTGTATCCAAACACCAGTAAAACGCTGGGATTATTGCATTAGTGTAGCAATGGATTATATAGAGAAATTAAGGGAGATTTTACTTTAATAATTGTGTTCTGTTATTCTGCAAGTCCCTGTATGACTTGAACACCCCTCACATATGTGAAAAGATAATTATCTAACAATAAATATCTTATAATGAATAAAACAAGCAGTGAACAGTTCATAAACTGTCGCCCTTTACAAACAACACCGAACGCTGACATGGACAAGGATGCAATTCATGTCTCCTGTTCTAAACTTGTTACTACAGTGTGAATTAAAGGTCCCATATTTTACTATATCTTAACAAGTTATCTTAACACAGGTCTCTGAGGTTCCTATACGTGTGTTAATGCTCCAACGGAAATACTCTTCAAACGTTTTTAAAAACTCTATTTTACGCCTTGTCCGAATGCACTATTTCAGGTTGTATGTAAATGAACTATACTGCTGAGCCACGCCCTACTGGAGCAGAGCAGATGTGAGCAACGAGCCAGGGGAGGGGATCTTCTTATATGAATGTGATTAAAAAGTGGAATTTGCATAAAAAAATATAATAAAATAATAACAAAAAACCCTGAAATTTCTCAATTAGTTTTAGCTAATAATCTAAGAGACGTCCTGCGCGTCTCCTCACCTGCACACTCCACACTGCCTCTGAGGCTGCAGCGCCGTGAACATGATGATGACGGAGTAGTTGCGAGGCGGCGCTCGGACAAACCGCCTGAACTTGTCACCGTTCATTCGGATCACGGCTCTCTTCGCAGCCCAGTCCATCATCTGTCCGACCTTCTCGGAGAGCAGCGTCTAGGGACGAAACATTCGATTCACATTAGTAACATTTACACCAACCATGTATAATTCACAATACAAGAAGAAACCTATGCATTATTACTTTTATTATCATTTTTCCACACAGAACTTAAAGAATAGATTTCTCGAAAAGCAAATTTCAGGAGGAAAACGGCTCATTTGTTTAGCATCACTTCCTGTTTTGTGTCTTGCCCTTGCATTTCTCCACCACCTGCAGGACGGCCCAAATTTCTGGATCGATAGGAAGAAACGACAGAAGATCAAATACAACCAGAGCACCATGTGACTTTTTTCCATTGGGATCATGGAGTATGAAGTCATTACAAATGGAGGAAATCATCTCTGTATAAACGATCATCAGTTTAGAGACACTGAGAAATGCTCAAGGTTCAAATGCAATCATTTAATGGGTGCACTTTATTTAGATCTTATCATATACTTTTTTTTTTACTTTACATCTTTATTCATATGTAAAAGGTTTGCAGCTTCTCCTCTGATGAGCAGCACAGCTCATTTGTTTAACCTTACTTCCTGACTCTCGACCCAAGCTCAGCTTCATTGATTTCAGTAGAAAAGAATGATTTAATCTTGCATGACTTGATGTAGTGTAAATAATTAAGACAGCATCTGAGGTTTGGACTTTGTTATATTATTATACAGCAATTAACAATCAATCCATTCAGCTACACAGATTAACTTCCTGATTTATTTATCATTATTAATATTATATACTAATAACTTGGCTAACACACTACTACAGACTGTAAACACCTCCCCAACAGGTTTAGTGTACAAATCATGTCCTGTCCTGCACATCACACACTCTACATTAGACGTGTTTGGAGAGACACTGCTGCCGTTTGAGGGTTAGCTCTGCTAGCATACACAGCTCCGGCCGGCTAAGCGGATTAACTGACAGCACGGAGAGTTCACACCGCCCGCTGCGTGTCGTGTGTGAACACACACCGAGTCTCTCTGACCATAAACACGACTCAACTGACCTCTTTCTTTTTCTGTCCATCAGACGGAGCTCCGCAGAAACACAGCACTAAACACAGCGCGAGCACAACTTTCGGCAACATTTCCGAAGCTAGCAGGGCGAAAGCGCGAGCGCACGGCTCGAGCCTCCTGTAACTTTTCTATTGGACAGCCTGCGCGCGTGCCACAACACTTCAAAATAAAAGACGACACATAAAGGTTTTTTAAAATGTATTTCGTTTTCTAATATAGAAAATATATATATATATATATTGCATAGTACAGGCTCAGTAGTGTATATACATCACTGCTAATTGACATCGGCAGCAAGCAATTTATAAAAATGTATATGTACTTTTTTCCCCCCAGATTTTGTTGCAATTCTAAACAAACGTGGCAAATAATTCGCTCCTAACACACAGGATGTGCTGCCTGCTGATGTGTGAATAGTTTAGATTGTAGTTTAGAGTGTCCACCTGCAGGATTATAGAGGAACTGCAACATGTTACCACCTCAATTGCAGACCTACGTAAGTTAAAAAATTTTTTAAATCTTGGAGCTAGAGGTACATGAATTTCCATACAAAATAATCATAATACATTACTGAATCGATCCCCCCCAATTGCTCTGTATATGTGTGTGTATTGAATATAAGTGGAATTGTGGAATAAGTTGGAATAAGTGTGATTCCAAACCGCAGGGAACAAAAATGTTCAGTTCAAAGGGAAGTGCGAACGGTGTAGGGAACGAGTGAACAACAGGTGTTCACTTCACCGAAAAAGTTCCCATCAGTCACTGCGTCTCGCTGAAGCGTGAAAAAATGGAGCTCGAAAAAGGATTTATATTTTTATTATCATTATTATCGAAGACGACATTATATTAAAAAGGACATTAAAAATTACATTTTAATTTAATCAGGAAATCCTTAGTATTATATTGGCTAGTATTCGGTAAAAAAAAATAATAAGTGTTCGGTAAAAAAAATCTCCGTATATCTTTAATCAATTATTTTTTATAATTAATAATTTTATTGTAATTTTTTTAAAAAATGTTTTATAATAAATATTCAATATTTATTGTTCTTAGTGTGAAATTTTCACGGCAGCAGCGACAGGGGCTTATGTTACCATGGTAACGTACGGAGGAAGTGACGTCTTCACTGGTGACGTCATAGAGTGTTCCGAATAGTTGAGTTTTGTCCCGGAAAGTTCCCTTCACCGAAATTCCCTGCAAACGGAGCAGGGAGTAGAGAGCACCCTGTGAATTACACTTCGGAATGGAATGCAGCCTAAGTAAATTGTAAATTGGCATTCCCAAAATTCCATAGTGTGTGTGTCCTATGATGGATTGGCACCCTGTCCAGTGTGTACTCTGCCTCTTGCACTAAGTCTCCTGGGATTGACAGATTTTTTATGTTATTACTTTAGTTAATAATAGCTTACTGATTTGTTATATATTTCAAATGTATATAGTAATAGTCATAGTACTGTATACACAACACTGACATGCTTTTAGAAAAGGTAAATATGTTTACAATAGATGCAAAGCATGATTTTAATGACTTCCAGCTGAAAGATGTTACACAGCTGTAGAAATACAAGTGTTATTTAAAATATTAAACTAGCCTTGAAATAAACTTTCTGCTTCGTAAAACCAGACTAACACCACCCGACAAGAACAGCAGCCCGAGCGGAACCTCAGAACCCGCCTATTTTAACGTGTTTTTTTTTTCTCCTCACACCTGTAACCTGACATATCAGCCTGTCTTCACCCGGATTCGCTGTTTCCTCAAGCTTGCGCACGGGCTAGCCAATCAGAAACGATGTACTCCCTACAAGGAACCAATCATAGATCAGGAGATAAAAGGTGTCGGAAAACGGGTGGGGTGCGCAAAAAAAGAGAGAATACCGCCCCTTGACCCGGAGAGTTGTGCTGAACATCCGGGCAACAGTGTGGTGGTGTAGTGGGGAAGATGGCGGCGCTGATCCTCCCTACTGATTGGATCAAAAATTGGGAAAAATCTGGCAAAAATGAGTTGTGAGTCAAATTTTAATCTTAGCCAGATAATGGGAAGTATTTCTATTTTGTGTCTGGTTGAACAGGTGTAAGATGGTGGCGGGGGGTAAATCAAAACCGAGACATCACTCTTGCTGCTCCTTCATTGTCATTTCACTCGCGCTGGGTTAGCCACATTAGCATCGCTAGCATGGATGCAATGCGGTCAGTGTATGTGGACACCGGGCAGAGTTAAGCAGACTTGAAGGCTAACTTATTAACAAACAAACATGCATGATGTGATCGCTTCTTAATATATTCGCTTTTTAAGTTAAATGGTTAACAATAATGAAGCGTTCTCTCGACTCCCGGGCTAGCACTGGGAGGTAAGAACTAACAAGCACGCCTCAATGGGAAGAGTGTTTCAGGCTAACATTGCTTAGGCGTGGATACACACAAATATTTGTAAATATTTTCATTTCCCTTATGAATAAACAGTAAAATATTTGCGAGTTATAAACACCTGTATATTTTTAAAACATGACTATTGTGACCGCTGAGAGAGAGCGAGACAGCGAAACAAGAGAAGCGGTAAACTGCTGTCGGCGCCGTGGAGCTAAGAACAGTTATTTTTCCAAATCTTGTTTTTCTTTGGCTTATAGTTTAAAACTAAAACTGTTTAAGTTTTAAAGTGACACTAAACAAAACCAAAACAACTCAAGGTAAATATATTTAGCGGATTATGGATTGTACGTTACTAGCTGTTGTGTGTTTAGGGAACGGCTAGCTAATTAGCTTAGAGTCAGTGTGCTAGCTGTGCAACATTAGCAAACTTTACATAGCGGGATTGTTATTGAGTTACAGCGTTGTGACGGTTAAAATGTGTTAAATAGTAATTTACATGCATTCTAAACATTTATATCATATATTTTAGTAGTTTTGAGTTTAATTTTTGCGATGCTGCTCACTTGTGATAACGTTATCAGGGACACAAACACACTTCGTGTACAAAATGTTCAATATGAGCAGCTTTTCGCTGTGAATTGTAAACCGTTTTCAAGCAGACTTTGCTTGAAAGCGCTCGAGCTAGCTGTCGGGTTCAGCGTCACGTGTTTTGGAGGTCTGAACTGCCTCCTGACTTTCACACCTTTTAACACACACAGGGGAAACATTATCATCAGTGTATAAATGGATGATGATGATGTTTGGAACCCGTTTAGATGTTTGGAACCCGTTTTTTTAATGCATGAAAACATAACATAATATAACATAACTGCATGTTCAGATTCCTTGATGGAATGAAATGGTTCCACACAAACACTCCAGTAACACATCAAGTGTGAACACATGCCAGTGGAAAAGCGTTGAGGAAAAAACAGGTTTGCGTTTAGAATTTTCAGCAACGTTGACAGTCAGCTCGTTTGTGTACACAATTACAGATTATACAGTCATGTATTCTATGCCTCATGACTCATTCCTGTCACGATTCATGTACGTGCACACTGCCTCTAAAATTGTGTGGTGTGTTTTATTTTTCTTTTATGTTTTTTAAAAATGTATACACGTTGGCGTAGTGGTTAGCATTGTATCCTCACACCTCAAGGTTAGAGAGTTCGATTCCCTCCTCGAGTCTTTGTGCATGGAGTTTGCATGTTGTCCCCATGTTGAGTCGGTTTCCTCCGGGTACTTTGGTTTCCTCCCACAGTCCAAAGGCATGCAGATTACCTTAAGGAAACTTGTTCCCAAAGTCTTCTTGAGTAGGCTCCAGGCCCCCTATGACCCTGTACACATGATACTCAGTATAGAAGATCAATGATTTTGTTTGCATTTGAGATGCTTAAATATTGCGCAGTGCCTTGTGTTAGGGATGAATTATTTGCTTAGTCTGTTTAGAATCGTTATATAAAAAAAAGGATATTCATAACATTATGGTGCTTGGACAGCTGCAATACAAATTTAGTTGATGTGCATGATATCGTATTATGATGAGGATATTATTGTATCGAGTGATCCCTGGTGATTCCCAACCTTAATACAGACATGCAAGAAGTAATCAGGCACCTATAGCTTTAGAAATAAATAAAAAAATAATTTATGATCAAGTCAGGTTCAGTTATCAATAGGTTATTAATACCTTTTTGGCTTTGCTTTAATTTCATGTATTGCCGATCTGACTCCATAATCGTTTCTTTTTATTTTTTATTTGTGTTTGCTTTTTAAGGTAGTGAAACTTTTTTCTACATTGTTTTGATCCTACAGGTGACAAACTGTAAACAATACATAGACTAGAAGGCAGCACTGTGCCCCTTGTGGTAGGAGCAAATTATTTGCGAAGTGTGTTTAGAATAGTAACAAAATCCAAGAAAAAATTAAATATCGAATCGGGATAGTAAAAAAATCATAATGCTAAAGCCTCGCAATATGAATTAAATTGGCACCTACGTATCGTGATTACATGCTAAGTTGCAGAAGTGCCACGGCAAGGAACGGTGCGCTACGGATCGTCACAGCAGCCATGACAGCACCACTTAAGGCATCTTTTTACTGCGCAAGAACCTTCAAAAATGAATCTTAGCATCGAGTACTGTGAAGCCAGTTCCGTTGTAAGCCTTGATTTTAAAATTAGACAACCTGTATGCTAAAATTGTGACCGTGGAAACTGGGTTTTGGTAGGTCACATGACTAGGATTTCTCTGCATGTAAATTGTATATGTGCTAGGTTATGTATAAAAAATATATATATACTGTGTTGCATTTATTAAATTAATGAACTGCTACAGAGAAAACCGAAATTTTATTTCTACATGCAACAAAAACATTTTGATCTTTGGGGAAAAAAAGACGCTGGGTTGAAGGTAACTTTTAAATAAAATACTCCGTCTATTTGGGTCTCGTATTTATAAAATAAAAAAGACGAACTTAAATGATCCACATGCAGCAAACCAAAAATGCTGTCTGCTTCTGTGTGCCGTCATCCTTTTATCACATGTACTCGAGCGTGCAGTCCGCTGTCAACCTGAATAGAATAAAAAAGGAATTGTGTATATTGTGTAAGGATTTATATAAACTGCACGTTGGCGGTTGTGACGCATATTTTGAGTGACAAGAGAGACATGTTTTATTTTAAATAAAATCCACCATTTTCAAATTTGAAATTAAATACAGCTCATCATTTATTTTTCAAAGCCACACAGAGCCACAGCAGAGGGGCGAAAGAGTCACATGCGGCCTCGGTCTAACCCAAAGCCTATTTTATTTTAATCAAACATTTGATTTTTATGCTAACAACACAGTACACTGTAGTGCGTCAGTTGTTCAAGATAAGGATCTTATGGCTGACTCGAAGCTGAGGCTTGCGCGTTCATGGTAAAGTTGTAACAAAGTATCTTCTTAAGCGCATTAATACAGACAGAAGTAGCTGAACGAGTTTATGTTCACTTAGGACGTCACGTCAAAATGTAGACAGATTCAAATTGCACCTGCTGTAGTTCCAGCATGGAGGTAAAGCACATTACGCTTAAATATATCCTACATTCCTGTATGTTTATCCTCCGGGCAGCTTCGAATGGTGAAAAAAAACAAAACCTAATACCCTGTACATAAAACCTGCAGCATAGTAACGTATTCCATTATTTCTTCTTCTTGTCTTGTAGCCTGCAGCTGTGTCGGGACCTGGCAGGCAAAGCCGACGACGAAGTGTTCCTTAAAGGTGAGTCGAAATGTCTTGGGGAATATCTGTAATTGAGTTCCGAGTTTGACTTGTTTCTGTGCCTTATTGTTAGAGAAGGCAGCTGTGTTCTTTTAAAACTGTTGTTATTTCGAGTCGTGTCCGTAAAAAGATGCACACTAATGTTCTTTCAAGATAATTACAAATGGGCACTTCAAGAAAGTTGAAGAGATTTATATGTTCATGTATCCTCTGTCAGGGTATGCGTAGGTACACATCTCTCTGTAACTGATCAAACGATAAACAAAATCAGTAAATGTGAAATAGAAGAAGGTACATGTTAGTCGTTCCCAATTTAAAAGCTACTGGAGGTATGACATTTAAGGAATATTGTCTGAGAGAGAGTGCACATATAATGTGTACGGGTATGGCTGTGATTAACCCTAGGCTTCGTGCTGGGTTATCGTATGTAATCATACCCATGCTGATGTTCTCTCAGCTCTTTGCTTCTATAAACAATAAATTATTGAGTCACATATTGGACATGGTAGCTAGACAATAAAATTATGCTTCTATTTGAAAATAAGCACGCAACAGGAGCTGTTGGTAAGCTTGCTGTCCCTTCTTCCTTTTCACCCTTTCAAGCGTCCATTATTTAAGCCAAGAATTCCTGAAAATGACCCTTTGTTGTGTCCACTGATGATGTCACTAAGGGTGTTTTCACATTAGGGGCTCTGGGATAATTTTCAAGAACACTTGATCCCAAAGTTTGGTTCATTTTGATCAGTGAGAACACCATCGTTCCACGCTCGGGAACCGTGCCAGAGTCCACTTGCGGGGTTGGTCAGGAGGGCAGTGGAGGGCAATCGTACGCGAGAACAGAAGTAGATCACTGTTTAGACATGACGTCATCAGTGCTGTTTGTCTCATGTGAACGTAGCACACGCCAATCTCATCTTCTCACCTACACAGCCATACGTGTAAAGTAAGAAGCTTTGTTCTTTACATTTCCCCTGAAATATCAATATTATTACGCATGATGTGAAAGTTACCGTCCTTCTCTTTTGTTTAATGGCGGTTCACAAAACAAGTGGGTGCATACTGCCACCTGCAAGAATGATTAAGAACAGAGCACAAAAACAGTGTGAACGCCGGCCTGCAGGGAAGGGGGAACCATTGTTCCTGGGCACGGTACAAATCAATCGTGCTTCAGATAGAACATATATGAGCTCGTAAAACGCCCAATCAAATGTAACCGATTTCTGCTGTTTCCCATAGAAAAAATGGAATTGGTAAGAAATTTGTAAAAGTATAAAAAAAAAATACTTTTTTTAAAGAATTAAATTTTTTTTTTTAAAGACTTCATATCGAGATTAGCCTCGCACGCGAGGATGTTAATTCACCTTCTGTGGCTGCGTCCCAAACTGTCACACCAAGTGTGCAAGTGTGTTACAGCAGGTATTGTGAAGGATATGAAAGTAATACCACAGGAAGTCCTCATCAACTGGCTGCTTGGCTGTGATTGGATTTCTCCTCATTCAAAAATGAAGCTGCATAAAAATACAATGTCCGATATGGCGCACTGCCTGAACTGCAGGTGAACTCTATTGTAGTGGGGAAATTAAATAGATTAAATGATAATTTTTTTTTTAAACATTCTCTTTAAGTTTTTCATTGGCACAACATTTCAATATACTTCTTACGTCTTTTAATGAGGGTTGAGCGGTGTTGGATTTTTTTTTTTTTGTTTCCAGTTGATGTTTGTTGTGTTTTTATTCAGATAATTTTTAATGGCAGTTAATCTAATAATAATCATTAACACCCTTATTTCATATATGTTTTAATGTTTTCTACATCTGTGCACGCCAGAGGGGCGGGAAGATGATCAAAAATCAGTCAGCTGACAAGAAATTGATTAAGACATTGAGAAAAGAAAGCGAGTGTGTTCTTCCTGTTTATAACTACCTGGGAATTGTTCAGCTTCTCACAAGATACTTTCCTTTTAAATAAAGAACGGCTTTGCCCCCTCGGGAGAGCGCCTATGTGGTAAACAGGGAGCCGTTTGGGATTCAGGCTGAACCGTGTGGAGAGAGATTTCTCTGTGAATTAAAAAAAAAAAAAAAATTTAGATCAGTCCTAATTATCATTGTCATGTCAAACAACTTAAATGAATGTGGACTTTTTTTCCCCATGTTGTATTGAACCAGACAGATTTGGCATCTATTTTGCTCCTTCTGTTACATAGTAATTCTTTATACATTTCCATTTCTTTTATTTAGCAAAGAAAGTTTTTCTCATCTCCACACAACAACTCGGATAACATCACAGCTTGACAAAATACCTGTATACACATACCGAAAAACCAAAAAAGAAATTGCAGAGGCTTCCAAATTGGAAAAAAAAAAGTTTTTTAAGCTCAAGACGTAAGCATAACACTTTAAACACATTTACACTGTACTGGTGGTTTTGCTGATTTCCAGCACATCGACGCTAACCATCATGGCAGTAATGACAGAAAGCCGAAGGCATCACAGGGTGCTCTAGCAAGTGCAAGTTAGTCCAGGATCGACTTAACATAATGCAATTCTCAGGTCTAGTTGTAGCTCCTTACTGCAAATATTTCAGAATATTTCAAAGAAGATAGCCAACCAGAATAGCATGAGATTCAGACAGCTCCAAAACCTATGGTGCAAAGTGGCTTCACCCTGATGACAGCAGGTTTCCATATTTTCCATTATAAAGTTTTATTTTGACTGTTTATTCTAGGGCACGGCACAGAGTAGCGTGCAACACTGTAGTGCATCATGTCCCCAGGGTTTGGAGGATATCTGACCTAGATCCATAGAAGAACATTATAGGATTAAAATAGCGTTCAAGCCACCTTTCAGTTCATCATCGTTTAGAAGTTAACTCAAGGGTGTTTATCATAATTTTTTTTCTTTTTTTATTCCCTTTCTTTCTTTGCCCATACATTAACTGTATTTTCTCTCCGTAGATCTCCAGATGGCGCTGTACGAGCTCTGCTGGCACGTCGTCAACGGCGCTCTCAAGGTCGACGTGGCAGCCAGCCTTCTGGCCGATGCTATGGTGAGTTTCAACACCTCGTTAGAGCAAACCGAAGATTGCATTATTAAACTTAAGACCATCTGTTGGGATTAGCGGCCTCTAGTGTGGGGAAATCTCCTGAGGTACAGTGAGACACAGGCATGTGGAGCCACACTTAAGTCAGTTTGTTTTTATTTATCTATTTATTTATTTATTTATTTATTTATTTATTCATTTAAATTTAAAAAAAGAGCAAAATTTATAAGGAGCTATTTTAAACGCTGTGTAGCGTGCACTCGGCTGTCCAGAAAGTAATTAATTTTTAAAGAGAAGGTTGTTGACAAACATACCAGATTTGTAAGATTTGTCAACATCATCTTTTTTTGTAAAACGGCTAACCTGGCACGCTACACAACACGTGAAATCTGGCTGATGTGCATACACGTGATGACTTGAATCGGTTTGTGAATTGCACACGAGCGCTCGCGCCTCAAATCTTGCTTTTTCATGGAAATAAGTACAAGGGCTATTTGTTTATGCAGAAACATGTAAAAAGGATAATAGCTTGTGGAGACTCGGACAGCGAGGGCTGTTAGTTCAGCAAAGAGGACCAGAGCTAACTGCTTTCTTACTTATTTCTTGTAAGGGAGGTTTTATTTCTGCCTTCTGCTTATTTATTAGGAAACTGAAGCCACTTTATCACATTAAGAATTCGATCCCAAAGTGCTAGAGGGTGCAGGAGAGCTTGCTACATCCTCGTCAAGGTTTAAGAGAAATCGCAGCTGTTAAACAAATTTTTTTTTGACCTGGCTCAAAAATTTAAAATTAAGCGTGGAGGGAGAGGGGGAAAAAATCGTAGCAGTGCGCAAAACATTCAGAGGCGAGTTAGACCGGTTTGTTGACTTTG
This sequence comes from Dinotopterus cunningtoni, assembly GCA_028565755.1. Lineage (NCBI taxonomy): Eukaryota > Metazoa > Chordata > Actinopteri > Siluriformes > Clariidae > Dinotopterus > Dinotopterus cunningtoni. The sequence goes on along the minus strand of JAOTRS010000048.1, from coordinate 1,697,031 downwards.
GATATGACAAATTTCTTGTTTAGCTTTTTTTTTTTTTTTTTTTAACAACTCATACCTTGGGTAGAGAAATTCTGCTAAAGGGGCCAAATCCAACCCTGTACATGGGTGCTACATGGCGTATGGCGGGATTTAGTACAACAACTAATAGATAAAGAATGTTGTGATATCAGCAACAGTCGTTATCTCAATATTGACCAAAATTGTATTTTGTGTTGTATTTAATTATAATTGTTGCCATAATTATGTATCCCTAGCTTTAACACTCAATCTCTCACCAGGTTTTTATTTTTTTCTTTTCTTGACACAAATAGGACAAAAAGTTTTAGTTTAAAGTGGAAAACACTTTGTACGCTTAAGGAAAGCATTTTATTATCCTTGGTCGTTTTAAAACGTTGATGCCTCCATGCCAACGAGTTCACCTGTCTCATGCTTATACAATAGAGTGTTTAAAAAAATATTCTTGTACACACCAATATATTAATCATTTGTTTTGTCTGTCTCTTCTCCCTGCTTAAATCCGATTCTCCTCTGACAGCTCTGATAAGAAAAACTATATAAACTCAGGGACAGCGATGTGCATGAATGAGCTAAAAGAGCGCAGTTCATTCAGTGCGCTGTTTTTTTCCTGAATGGTGAACCGAATGAATCAGTTTACAGCTAAAGTACGTGAACATGAGCGTTATTAACATACAGTTTGATGATCGTTTTGATTTCTTATATTGCTAATAGACATCCCGCACTCTGCTAGCAGCTCAGAATCAGAATCAGAAAGAGTTTTATTGCCAAGTACGCTTGCACGTACGAGGAATTTGTTTTAGTGACAGAGCTTCCAGAACAAAAAAACAAATGACAAGACAAAACAGCACGACACAAAAAAAAAAAAAAAAAAGGGTTGACATCAAATGGAGTAGGGTGTGAGATACTTTAAATAAGTTATATAAATATCTGAAATCTGTGGTATTATAGAGTATATTGCACTGTGGTACTGTACACAATATTGCACATACACTCACCTAAAGGATTATTAGGAACACCATACTAATACGGTGTTTGACCCCTTTTCACCTTCAGAACTGCCTTAATTCTACGTGGCATTGATTCAACAAGGTGCTGAAAGCATTCTTTAGAAATGTTGGCCCAT
>JAOTRS010000048.1:1679593-1695470 GCA_028565755.1 Dinotopterus cunningtoni | reverse complement strand
GAGCCCTTTTCCTTACTCTGGATGTATACAGTTCTTGCGGCGTGGGCAGGGCAGTGCCAATAATTCTTTCAGCAGTCTGAACCGTCCTTTGTAGTCTTCTGATGTCTGTTTTCGTAGCTGAGACAAACAAGACAGTTATTGAAGTGCACAGGACGGATTCATATACAGTATCCTGGAAATTTATTTTATTTATTTCTTTATTTTTAATAGAGTAAGACAGAGAGAGAGGAAAAGTTAGAGAGAATGAATCATCATTGCTTAGTGAACCTATCACTGTTCTGGGTGCACAGGGCTTTATTTTTAACGTCTCCGTCAGTCCAGTTGTTGAATGCGCTGCTCTCGGTGGCTTTGTTCAGCGCCGAGACAGAGTTGTCAAAAAAACCAAAGTATTTTGTCAAATGTGCTGCTGCCTAAAGTAGCAGTGAAAATAACATCAGTTTTGTTCTTTGCATGATGGGTTTAATGGTTTTAAAATTTTGTTAGAGATATTGTATTAGTTTTATTATTTTATATATTTCATATTTCATTGTGTGGGTTTAATGTATTTTAATGTATTTATTTTCCTTAAAGTAATTGACTTTGACTCTGGCAGAGTTGTTTGTGTGCAGTCAATATTTTATTAATCTTCCCCTTGTTTTGGTTGACCTCTACATGTAAGTTCCCAAGTTACAATCTTGTGTTTCGTGAGAAATAAATAACCAAAACATTTACCTCGTGTAAACACAACCTCCATAATCATCTCGTCACTGTGCCTAAAAAAAAAAAGTCACCCTCTGACCAATCAGGATTGAGAATTCAATAAGTCTAACAGTCAGTAATACACACACAAACAGCTTCCCCACACCCAGGCAAGACGATTCTGTTTCGTTTCCAGCGGTGCAAAAGTCCAAAGAAATAAAGTTGACTTTTACGGCGCAAGACACATGGTTCACCCAGTGAACTCCTCCTGCAGAAGTAAATTAGGTTCCGCGTCAGCTCCGTGTCCCTTTACCCCACCGCCGAAAGATGTGAAATGGGTTGTCGCCGAGGTGTCACACACTTGTTTAAACTCACCGATCAGATCTGGAGTGTGCGACTGTCGCGGTCGCTTCTTTCATCTGCGGCGCGGAGGAGCAGAAGCACGTCATAGATTGCTTTCGCAGCTGCTCTGACAGTTTATCAGAGATGATGAAACCACCGTGCTAAGCAAAGCTGAAACGTGCTACTGATGGATTACTCGCTTCGATTTGCTTCCTGCCGGTGCACTTCTGTGCTTTTCTTTTGGATTTGCTTCATGTGCATCAGTCAGGGTTGAAAGGAACTCAGCTGTTATTAGGAGCGAGCATGTTTTTCACTTCACAGTCACATCAGACACCAACAAGTCACTTACATTTCTCTGAATTCATGGTAGTTTAAATGATATAAAATGCACTGCCCTGCCAAAAGAGAAAAAGTCACCACCTTGGATTTAACTAAACATGTTGTTAAGAGCCTTCCATTGAGGAATTATTGCACTGATGAGTAAGGTTCAGCTGCAACAATTGTTTTTTTAACTCTAACCAATGCAGTGTGTAGCTTCTCATTTCTTAACCAACTACGTCAGAAGACGCATCCTGTGGTCAGTGCAAAGATGTTTCAGGAGGGCCAAATTGTCCTGCATCAGGCAAAGAAAACAACTAAGGAAATTGCTGAAGATGCTAAATTTCGGTTAAGAACTATAGAAGGCCTTATTAAAACCTGGAAGTTTGGTGCATCATCTCAGAAGATGATCAGTAGTCAGGAAAACATCCTGAATGAGTGTGATGGGAGATCATTAAACGCTTAGTGGAATCAGAGAGACTAATTTACAGTACAGGAAAAAAGGCCTCATTTTGCTAAGAATGGACTGTTCATTGGAGAAAGGTCATGTGGTCTAATGAGCTGATGTGGTCTGATTTACCAGGGTAAGAAGAGAGGTGGATGAAGTGATGCACCACCACGTAATGGGGGCGATGTTATGATCTTTGTTGCGTCTGTTGATCAGGTCTAGTTTTAGCAACGTTGCCCAAAAATGAGCTCAGCTGATGATCTGAATATTCTGAAGGACCAGGTTTTCCATCAGTGGATTTTTTTTTTCTTTTTCTTATGGTACAGGCATATTCCAAGAATTTTCAGGATTCATTGTGTTCAAATTGTAAAGGAGTGGTTCATGGAGCATTTTCATACATGAATTGTCCACCACAGACCATAACTGAATTGAGAATTTTTGGGATGTGCTAGAGAAGGCTTTACACAGAAGTCCCACTCGCCCATCATCAGTACAAGATCTTGGAGAGAAATGAATGCGACTCTGGTTTGAAATGAATGTTAACGTTGCATAAGCGTATCGAAATGATGCCACGGCCGTTTTCGTTTGGCAGTGCGTTTTTAATTGTTAATTAAGAGTTATTGCTGTACAGGCAAGTCATGTGGACATGGGTTCGTTCTGTTTTCCTTCTGATGCGGTACTGTTGTGTCGTATAATTTCTCAAAGGAAAATATTAGAGATGATCACTGACATGAGCTGTAGATTCATATCAGGAGAGCAAAAGAGGAACTGATGCTTCATGATGACTGTGATAAAACTGAGTCCTCTTTAACATTCGTGTTATTATTATTATTATTATTATTATTATTATTTGGGTGTCTAATACTGATCCTTATACTTTTTATCTGTTTCAGGAACTAAGAGAAGAAATGCCTTCGATTTTAGCTGATGTTTTCTGTGTATTAGGTAAGTCCTGGTTATGTTCTTATACAGTAATAAGAGCTGGGTTGAGGACCAAGGTTTAAGAAAATAATATTGGAAAAAAAAAAGGATTAAAGATCATCAAAGATTAAAAACTAATTTATAGTGTACAGAACAGCAAACAAATTATAATTGTTGTACAATACATCATATGTATTGTTTATATGCACGTTTATTGAAAGTCATTTTAATTAATTTTTTTGTGTATTATTTACAATAAAATATTTAATATTATATAATTATATAAAATATAAATATTTAATATAATATTTTTTTCATATATTTATATTTTTATATAATTGTAGTTTTAATTTAAAATTCTTTTAAAATACATTTTACAGATCTTCTTTGTTGATATGTACAGTATTTTTCTGTAACTATGTTGCAGCTGCAGAAACTGTGTTTAGTCCACATAGTAGCACTGATTTTCCGGCTTCATCTTCTACGGATTTATTGCTGCGTCCTCTAAGCGTCCGTGTTTGAATCGGGTGGAAATCGGAACAAACGTGGACCGATAGAACGAAGTCTGTTTTTTCTGTTGCAGTCATTCCAGTAAAAGAATCTTAACTGTTTAACATCTATTCGCTCCAACTCCAAAAAGATTCGCTCAGATTTCATTCACTCTCGTTTGTATTACACCAAAACTCTCACGCACAGCAGCTAGCATGAACTAACCACAGCGTAACACAAACACACCAGAGCACACATATGATTGCTTACGATGCCTTAGAAGCATACATCAGCCTTTAGCTTGTATCACACAGTATAGAAGGTGAACACTGTGCTGTGTGTACATAAGCCAAGATCACTACTTAGAGGAAATATTAAATTCTAAAAATCAGAGCAGGTTAAGGTCTGTGGTTAAGCTCTGAGTTTTTGCTCTTAGATGGTTGTGAGTTTGAAGCCTAGCACTTCCAGGCTGTCCCTGTTGTGTTCGTGAGTAAGACTGTTAACCTAAATGTGCAAAGCTATAGTAGATTGCACTGCGTTAGCATTCTCATCCAGAATAGACACGAGTGCTTTACACAGATGAGCTGCTTCGGATGGGACTTTGGATAGACCCCCATCCTTTAAATGCCACCCATGAGGCATTTTGCAACAAAGAACACAACATGTTTATCCCTCTTAGAGGCTGACTCCACCCACTGGCCTTTTGTTTCTGCAGTACTTGTACAGTGTATATGACCGTACTATGACTGATGAGATCTTGAATGCGCTGCTCTCGGTGGCTTTAACACCCTTATCGTCATGTGTCTGTACAGGTATCGAGACTGGATGTCTAGAGGAGAAACACAAGCGAGACTATTTTACCCAGCTGGTGGGAGCTTGTTTGGTAAGTGCCCGCTTCCTCCACAACTGCACTGCAGCACTGAAGCCGTATATATTTGCTAGTGTTCACCACTGTGTGGCAGTGTTGTCCTGTCAGTAATGCCAATTCCACCCCTTTTATTTTTTGTGTGGTTTTTTTTATTTATTTATTTATTTATTTTTTTAAATGCCTCTGCCTTTCTTGAAAAGTGCTGCAAAACACCCGGAAGCTTGCAGCTGCCCCCTTGCGATAAATAATTTTCCCTGCATTGCATACAAAACTCTGGGATTAGCAATGTTTGGGATGTACGTAGTCTGACCCAAATTCTGTCCAGTAAAACATATCTCTCGAATTCTTAAGTATCTGTTATTTATTTATTATGTAATTTTCCCTGGGGGCCAAAATAATTACATCCTAATAACACATGAAATAGTGGTGACAAAGAAAATTCGACATTTAGAGAAGATTCTTGAATAAAGTCAGCAGTCAGAACGGATCCCTTACACGACCGGCTAATTTCTCCTCTCAGGTGAAGAGTCGTAAGTCTCCTCTTAAAATGGCCACAATTTACAGAAAGCAGAGCGCAGTCGTGTTTTTCTCGCCGATGTATTGAAAGTGACAATTCTCCAGCTTTATCTGTTATTACAAGTGACCCGATGAATTATGTGTTTTGTTTTATGCCCCCTCCCCTCCGTCTCTCCCTCCCTTCCTCCCTCCAGGGTTGTGTATCTGACGCCGTCCTGAAAGAGAGACTCGACCCTGACACGCTCGAGTCCCTCGGCTTAATCAAACAGGCACAGCAGTTCAACCAGAAGATTGTCAAAATCAAGACCAAGCTGTTGTGAGTAATTTAAACGTAATGGATTCTCGCTGTACTCATTATCAAGCTGTCTTCACTGCCGTATCTAGTGTGTTGTTTCTGTTGTGTGTGTGTGTGTGCGCGTTTTTAAAGAGCAATTATTTTTTCTGCATCTGTGCATGTGCGCATAAAAAAAACACATGCGTTAGGGGGCAGTGATGGATTAACCCAGTCAGATTATAAAGTACGCTGCGATGAGTAGGAGAAACAAAACGCTGGATGCAATTAACAAGTTTAATTATTAATGCTGTACTTGAGGATCACGCCGTAGCCGTCTATTTACTTTGAAAACCAAGCTATCTACATCTGTGGGCTTGATCCAGCATTACAGGAACAACACTATGGCCAAAAGTTTATGGACACCCGAATGTCATGCCAACATGTGATTGGTGTGCATCCCAGCCCCTGCTTGTTCTAGTTATAATAACCTCTGCTTTTTCAGGAATGCTTTCTACTTCAGTGCTGTGGAAAAGTATTTGCCACCTTACTGATAAAAAAAAAAAAAAAAGAAATAAAAAATTCAATGATTGAGATCATCAAAAAATTTTATATTACACAAAGATGACCTGAGTAAGAACAAAATAAGATTTTAAAATAATTACTTCATTTATTAAGGGTAAAAAAAGCTGTCCAAATCTGCCTGGGCCCATGTGAAAAGAAATCGCTTTCTAAATCTAGTAACTGGGTGTGCCACCCTTGGTAGAAACGACTGTAATCAAGCATTTGTGATAACTGGAAATGAGTCTTTCATGTCGCTGTGGAGGAATTTTGGCCCACTCTTCTTTGCAGAATTGTTTCAATTCAGCCACATTGGAGGGTTTTCAAGCCTGAACGCCTATTTGTCATCTCAATCGGACTTAATCCGGACTTTTGACTAGGCTACTCCAAAAAGCTTAATTTTTTAAATATTTTTTTAATTTTGAGCCATTCAAAGTGAACTTGCCGGTGTGTTTTGGATCATTATTCTGCTGCGTAACCCAGGTGTGCTTGAGCTTGAGGTCACGAACTGATGATTGGACATTCTCCTTCAGGATTTTCTGCTAGAGCGAAGAATTCAAGGTTCCATTAATTATGAAATGGTGTCCAGATTGTGAAGTTGCAAAGCTTTAGCCCCAGACCATCACACTGCCACCACCGTGTTTGACTGTTGGGATGATCTTCTTTTTATGAAAAAATGCTGTGTTGGTTTTATGCTAGATGTAACAGGATGCATACCTTCCAAAAAGTTACATTTGTCTCATCAGTCCACAGAATATTTGCCTAAATCTCTTCTACATAGGGTAGTTTTGGACAGATTTTTCACTTAATGAATTAAATGATCATTTAGAAACTGCAAGTACTTTTTCACAGCACTGTAGATTTTGGAGTGTGGCTGTGGGGATTTGTTTATTCATCTACAAAAGCATTAGGGATGTTTGGCACTGATTAAGCAAGGAGGAGTTCATTCAGTTCATGAGGATGAGATCAGTGCACTGTGAAGATCACTTAATTTCTTTCGTTCTTACCTTGGTAGGCCGTGTCGTTACAGGGCTGGCTTTGTGCACACCGGCATTGTCGTGCTGGAAGAGGTTCATGCTGCTTAGTGCTTCGCTGGATAAAAATTTTAATTTGTGGTGTAACTTTGTGTTTTATTTTTTTTTTCTCATTTTTTTTATAGGTGTAAGGAAGGCTCATTTGTAAAAATAAAAATCTAAAGTCCAAATACCATTCTTGACCATACTTAAATGGTCCGTTTTCACTTAACCCCGTTTTTTCTCAGACCCGTCCCAATTCTTTGCTGTGTTGATTCCACAAGGTGTTGGAAACCTTTCTTTCAGCTCACCACATTCCTTTGGCCACCGCCAGCTTGACCTGTTGACTAAAGGCAGCTTGACTCCACAGATTCATGTTATTTGTGCCAAATTTTGAACCTACCATCTGCATGTTGGAGCAGCAGTTGAGATTCATCAGACCACGAAAAGTTTTTTTTTTTTTTTAAAGTAATTATTTTTTTTTGGTCATCAGCTGTCCATGGCTGTCTGTGCCCACGCTTGAGAGATAATATTTGGCTGACGGGACATGACCCCATGTGGTCTCCTGTTGTAGCCTCTCAGCCCAGAGGTTCGACATCCATTCTAGGAAGAATTTACGCTGACTGTCGGTTGTAGAGAGTTCTCTTTAGAGTCATCGTAGCCTCGTTATCAGCTTGAATCTCATCGGACCTCATTTATCAACAAAGCAGGATGTCGTTTCCATGTAAACCTTAGACTATGTTGTGTGTGTGAAGATTTTAGATAATCAGCAGAGTCTGAAGCACTCAAACACACCTGTTTGGCCCCAACAGCCATGACACTTTCAAGGTCACTAAGATCAGATAATTTACTTCTGATGTTTGTCTAAGAATTATCTGAAACTCTTGACCTGTATCTACATGTTGCCTTGCTGCTGATTAAATAATTTCAAGACTGGGCACGTTCTGGGACGATCTCAGTGACAAAGAATAGAAAATGTGAAGACAGTTAGTGTATGTGCATGAAGGTACTTTATGACCAAGTTAATACGTTAAATCCTTGGCTTGACAGGTTGACCTTGATTTTGGATCAAAAGGGAAAGATCTTGGTGATTTAAAAAGAGGATTCGTTATTGAGCTTCAATCACTCTTCAGCTGGCAGCCTTTCAATAGGAACTGTAACTAAAACTCTATTTGCATTTAGATCTAAGGGAAAGACATGAGTAATTGCTCGCTACAAAAGTGACTCACAACTGATGGTTTGGTGTCACCAGGATTTTCTCAGAATTAACGTCTAGTCCTCTCGTGACCTTGTTAAAATATAAATTTAATGGTTGCCAATCATAATGTGTAAGTATTTGGTGGAAGGAAGCTCATGTAATAGTAACTTCACTCAGTTTTTTTTTTTCTGCACTAGAAAAGAAATCTGGGTGTATATCATAGTTTGGCAAATTAACACACAATCCTTCAGTGCCTTGATTTCCACTACCACACAAGCCTTAACCAAGTACCCATGCACACAATCATGGTGAATTTCGGTCACTCGTCGTACCCAGAGAAGCCAGTACCGCATTTAGTGTATTTAGTAGGCAGTAGTCATGGCTTGTTCATGAACGATTCATTCTTCTTAAACGAATCTTTAATGTGACTCAGAAAAACGAGTAGTCTTAGAGTGATTCACAATTTTCTACTGGGCGTGCATACACAAATCATCGCGAAACCTCCGTAGGTTATATACAGGAAACAGAAATGACTAATTACCTCTCGAGACTCCCATACCCATAGATCCCATATCATTGTACATAGCTATGCAGTGCAATAGATTCAAAAGAATGAACGACTCATGAGAAGAACCGCTCAATTCTGTTTCCTGTGTAATGCACTGCATAGCATCTGAGAGTCACGTGACAAAAGAATGAACGATCCGCACCAAAAGATACGAGAGGTCAGCTGCTCGTTCTGTTTATCATATGTCCTTAGCTGAATTATATTTGCATTGCTGGAGCTATAGTCAAAATTGTGTATGTAGACTTGTTGGTGGTCTGTATATAATCTATAATTTTATTTAATTTCTGATCAAAAGAATGAAATTAACTAAATTATTTAAAAAAAAGATGTTCATTTTGATGAGAGAGATTCAAAGAATGATCTAAACTTTGCATCACTAGCAGGCATCACAGTTATAAAATTTTAAACTACCCACACATCTTATTAAAATTTCAGAAAATATCCATTATCTTTCCACCAAGCTGAAGCACAATTCAAATGACCTCCTGTGCAAATTCATACACCACTTATTATAGCTACTACTATATTATTATTAGTAGAGGTGCCTTATGGTGCCATTATTTTTTTTCTGTATGTCCCAAAAGGTCTTCTGCCATTATTTTTCTTCTATATGTCCCAAAAGGTTGTAAATTAATGCTGGTCGTATGGATGGAGTGATTGGCTTGTGTAAGGTTTGCTCATACATGTGGAAAAGTCCAGGCTTTCAGATAGAAAAGTAATTTTCTTTTTGATAGGAAATGAAATGCAGTGGCCAATTGTGGTCCAGTCAGAAAATGACAGAAAATTAAAAAAAAACTGGTTAAAAATTCTCAATCAATAAAAAACAAACAAAACAAAAAAACAGCCCATTTAAATCCGCCCCCTTAAAACCTCCCCATACTTATCATACTTAATACTAGGAAGTCAAAGTGTTGGAGTGAATCAGCAAAAAAAGTAGCCTCCATATTTAGGTCTCTTGTTTTAATGTTTAATTTTGCACTTACTTTCAACCTTGTATAAAAACGGAGCCATGGGTCTCCTGCCTGCTGCTATAAAGAATTGAGAAGATTGGTCAAACTGTTTGAGAGCAATTGAGCATGGTTTGAGACCTGACAAATACTGGATTTAGTCATAAGAATGTTGAATGCATTATTCGCTCTGGCTGATTTTCAGCTAAAAACACGAACCCTTTTGGGCCACTTTAGCCAAATTGGCAGCCTGGAAACAATTTTTAAAATTGTCACGACATAACTTGAACGCCTCTTCTCTCGAACAATCTAAGGACCAAAGTTTTAGCACCTGTGTTTCATCTGTAAAAAAGTAAAAGAATCACAGAACTGCACTTGCCGTTGAAGTTGAAAGCTTGTTACATTTTCTGTGTCTGGGAGTTACACACACTGTAGTATACAGACTCGTTTCTAGGCTATACAGTTACAAAGATGAGTTGTTTTCGGTGTTTTGTGCAGAAAAAGCAGTGCACCATTGCCCCCCCCCCCTCTTAATTTTTCCAACTGTATCATTATTGTTATTATTATTTATAATTTTACATAAAAGCGAGAAATTTCCTGCAATGAATATTATGTATAGAGTGCAATTTGAGGTTGTCTTTGATATCAAGTGAGCTGGTAGAAACCACAGAAATCAAAACAAAATGAGGTCAGCTTCAGCATTAAAGGCTATTATGCAAAATTTACTTTTCGTTTAGACATTTAGATGGCTTTCCAGTCTATCAACATATAAAAAAAATAAACATTTCCTACTTTTGTCCTTTTTCCCATTTTTATATTAACCAGGACTTAAACAAGTCAGACATGTCTATTTGTGACCTCATATACTAAGAGAACCCTCCCTAGCTTAATACTCAGCTCTGCCCAGCTCTGGTGATCAGCTATGCTTTTAAGAGCTACAGTAAATAACCCAGCCGCCTTTGGCTCAGTGGCGACTAATGGCTAACCTCTAATGGCTAACCTAGCCACCTAGCAGGTATATCAGGCATGGCAGAATGCAGGATCTCTGGTATATTTCAGCTGGATAATTAACTGTTATTTTTCAGACACCTTTTAAGGCCTAGGTTCACTTGTTTCAAAAGAATTATAATATGTAACCTTAAAAAAAAAAAAAAAAGAAAAAAAAACTCCACTTATATATATACACATGCAGGCATGATGGATATTCAGGTGACAGAGCATGCACAGAATGTTAAAACCTGTAACACTTTTACCCCCACCCCACCCCCCAGCACCTCCATTTTGGTTGTTTTAAATAGCATAAGAGCAGAACAGGATAAGGAAGTTTGCTAACTTGGTAAGCAGTAACATGGAAACATGGCTAGTTTTCATCAGTCAGTCTGATGAAAAGTCGCCAGCTAGGTATATCCATCTCTACCGCCGCCATTGTCTATCCAGAATTGAGAGACATGATCATCGTTTGCATAACCCTGTGTCCCTCGTGCTGTCTTTCTGACCCCAGTATGAGCAGTTCACATCTCTGTCTCTGTGGAAAATCTCTGGCTATGGAGGATCAAGACCATAACATAATGCACTCTTGCTCTGTTTTCCACTTTATTATTATTATTATTTTTTTTAAAGTTGCCTGTGCTTTGGTGTTCACTCATTTGGAGCATGTGGTTGCTGACTGTATTAGTTGTCCAGTACAGTAGGTTTACAATAAATTTGCTCAATGAGAACATTTTAATGCAAGAGTTCTTGAGAATCTTGTTTGCTGGTGCTGAGCGTCTGGTTGTTTACCGCATGGTTGCTAGAGCCAGACATTATTGGTCGATTTTCAGATTCGCACCAACTTGTCAGACATGGCGAGTGTTATAACAGAAACGTTTCTTGTAATCTCTTGTCTTGCCATGTGTTACCACTTTGATTTGATGACTACAAGGCCTCTTAACTTTTTCATTTATTGTATTGTCTTCCCCCTGTCGTCTCCGTCTTGTTTCCTTTTCCGAAGCGCTGCCTTGTGCGCGAATGTCAGGAAAGCGCCGCAACTCTGTAATTTGCCCGCCACCTCATTTTCTTTTCTACGCAACGCACTCCACAGGGCTTCCACTGACAATGATTAATTTCACGCCTTTGTGTCGGTTTGTCTCTTAGAGTTCTTATCAATTTTGGAGAGCTTTCTCGCACTGGAAGGCTCGCTTACCTCTCTGAATGGGGCTGTGCTTGTCATTTACTTGCTTGTCCCACGCACGAGCCCTCTCGCTGACTGTTAAACGTGCGGAAATCAGTGGAGAAATTAATTTTTCACATCATCTGTGGTTCAGCGCTGTTTGCAAGTCTTGCGCACATTCGTTTTTTTTGCCCCAAAGGCAAGAAATTTATAAAGTACATTCGCTGTGACTGATTCACGCCTCATTCGCAGAACAGAATGATCTAAAAAGTGCTGATTTAGTTTTCTTTAAGCCGGGTACTTTCCCTGCCCACTGAATCCGATCATCTCCGAGCGCAGCTGCTCTTGTAGCCACTCTTGCTGTTTGTTCAAGTTTAACTCCTTCATGGAAAAGTTAGTGCATCCGAGTTGAAAGATGGTGGTTGTTTGTGGCTCTGACGTCAGTGCAGTTACAAGGATGTTTTAGCAAAAAAAAATAATTTCCATTCAGAATTTCTTATTAATGAGTAATTCATAATGCAATACAGAATACAGCTATCCAATGTATGGATAATGTCTGGTATGTAGCGTAAGAGCTCAAGTTATGGAAGCTGACCGGTTTGTAAGCAATCGTTTCTGAGCACAGAACAAATCATTGGTGCCTAATGTGAAAACACCCTGTCTCTTTTAGGTAGGAATGAAGCAAAGGCCAATTTCCTCTCTTGCCACTGTAATCAAATGCATCAAATGCAATTTAGTTACAAAATGAGTCTTGGGTGCCTTTTTAAATATCGTCGTCATCAAGATCAAAGGGCAAGTTGTTCAAGGTAAATTGTATATATTTAAATGTTAAGTCTTTTTCGATTCAGCTCCTTATAATGTTAGATCCCTTATGGTGTTGATCCGTGAAAGAAGTCGCAATAACTCGATTTAATTTAAGCACAGAGTAGTCAAGCTGTGGTTAAAGCTCGACTAGGCCATTTAATTGGTTCTCCCATTATACAAGAATGGCAACGGAATCGATGTTCCCGACTGACAATTTTACTTTAAACTCCACGTTAGTACTTACATGGCGAGAGGTGAAAACACGGACAACTTTACAGCTTTGTACGTTTTGTACATGCTGTACGCTTTACTAATTGTATGAGACACACACTATCCCTGATGTTTATGCTGCTATATGGTGAAGGCAGATGACACCGCCGTGATATTAGCAGTTTCTTCTCTCTGTTCTGCATTTTCTCCGACTTCCAGGTCAAAGTGTGTCACGGAAACAGTACATAAACAGCCTAATTTTTAAATGACGAATGTACTATATGAACTTTGAATACAGGCTCTTTGACTGGAAAGGAACCGTGTTACCGCCTCAGTGCCTGGAAATAAACGTTGCCACTATGGCAGGCAATACTGTTTAATATTTAATGTTTTCATAATTAATATACGTCTGAAAGTAGACGACACTAAAGAGCCGCTCGGGCCCTCTTAAGCGCCGTCTCAGAGTCAGTACCAAAGTGGAATATAAATGTGCCGTCCGTTGTATGACACCAAACAAAGAAAGCAAATTGTGCAGGCGTAGTTGTGGATGTTTATAAACTAAATCTGTCACGTTGGTACATCAGTAAGACAATTTTATGCAGAATGCTGAAATTCGGTGACATAATTGGTTGTTTATTGAAGAGTTTGTTCTTATATTTTGTGTTCTCCACCTCTCTTGCAGCTATAAACAGCAGAAGTTCAACTTGTTGCGCGAGGAGAACGAAGGCTACGCCAAGCTCGTGACGGAGCTGGGCCAGGATCTCTCAGGAAACGTCACCAGCCATCTTGTTCTGGAGAGCATCAAGTCTTTAATAGGTACGGATCTCTTTATTAGATTTGCTCGCCCTCATGCGCTCCGCTCGGTTTTCATTGCCTCGCGCTGTCTTGTGCCTCGCGTATCTTCAGTTCCATCGATTGGCAATAAATTTCTCTCTTGACTTTAATAGAGGTCCTGACCTGCAGTAATTACAAAATCATAAGCAGAAGTAATCTGTCCCGATGAGTAACACTCACTGTTGCAGTCGCTAGTGCGATGTGTCGCCGCAACTTTGTAATGACATTACTGTGCTCGTTATGAGCTGTTGGTTACTCGACAGAACTTAAGATTGGAGCTGCTGGTGTGTTTTCCCGTTTGTCAGTACAGATTTGTTTATGGAATATCCTGCTCAAACAGCACACGTAACCCGATCCGATAGCATAAATCACAAAATCATGTCTTATCTTTTTTTTTTTTTTTTGTTTTGTGTGCAGGATGTTTCAACTTGGACCCGAACCGTGTGCTGGACATCATTTTGGAAGTGTACGAGTGCCGCTCGGACCAAGACGAGTTCTTCATCCCTTTGATCAAGTCGTACATGTGTGAGCACCAGACCCTGTGCCACATCCTCGGCTTCAAGTTCAAATTTCATCAGGTGAGATTGGCCTCGTTGGGCGCAAGATTCTTTAACGCATACGATGAGGGATATGACTTCGAAGCTAACCGTTAAATTACTACTGTACTACTTGTATATGTGATACCACAATACCTGATTCAATACCTGGGTGCTGATTTTATTCTATTTAAATATCACGATTTTATTAATATCCCGATTCTATATAAAATTTTTTCCCGATTTTTGTTTCAATTTTAAACTTGTAAAAAGGATAAAGAGTAATTCTGGAACAGCCCGAGTCTGTGTCGATTCTATGCCGATATTCTGAGTGCTGCAACAGAAACGCATTATGCCGTTAAATTATCAAAGTTGTGCGCGTTAAACATCCAATCTGCCTTTTTTCCCCCAAACCTTGCTACCGAATAAGTCTAGAAACCCTCTCATTACACACACACACACACACACACTTATACCAGCCTCAACACAACACCTGCGCTAATTAGTTTTGCAAGGCGCGCGATAGAAGACACACAAGGCCGCGTTAGAAGCTTTAGGGGGCATTTGAGGTGGTATAACGTCGCTGTTCGTACACGCGACCCTCTAAACTGTTCAAACATTGGCATCATGTTTGGTCGGAGTCAATTATTTGCCAAGTTTGCTTAGAAAAACAGCGTTTCGGAGGTGAGCAGCACATCTGAGCTCCTACACCATTCTCTTCTTTTCACGCACACACCTCCACAGCGCACACACTGGGGGAGGGGTGGCAGCTTTTAAAAGGGCAACATAAATACATGCATAATGTGGTATACAACATAGTAGGGGCCATTACAGAATTTGATGGCATTTCAGCTGGTTCTGCATCACTGCCACCTGTTTTGTCATCTCCATCGTTCTTGTGAATTTAGTGCGTTTGTTCTCCAACCCCATCAGTGCAGTGGTTTCTGGGGTGCATTTTTTTTTTTTTTTTCCTTCTCCGTTGCATTATTTTTTATTATTTTTCATTTTCATTTATTTACTTTTTTACCCAGTAGCCAATGTGATTTCAAATGTAGCGATGTACAATACTTCAAACAAAACATACTTAAGTAAAAGTAAAATTACAGATATTAAAAACTACTTTAAAAAGTAGAAGTACACAGAATAACTACTCAATGACAGTAACGCGAGTAAATGTAATTCGGTACGAATTACCTCTGATACACAGTATACACACTATGTATAGCAGTACATGTATAAGAGTACATTTTCTTGGATGCAAGTTTTAGTCTGTAAGCACTTTGAGTGTGCACATCATTATTTTCCCGGCACTGAACAGAGCTGACGATGCTGTTGCTCTACGTTTGCTAACTGTATAAATTTTTGCGCCTCATTTATTGAGTGCAAAAGGATCAAGTCATCCAGCTGACTTGTACATTTCTTTGATTTATACACACAGAAGTCACATTTATTTTAAAAAGTGTTTTAGTCAGCGCTAACATCAAGCATGTTCGTCACTGTAATATACTGGAAATGGAACAACGTATGAGCTGTACTGAGAGGAAACCGCAGCTAAGCCAGATTTAATGAGAGGAAGGTGATTTATTTGTTTTTAAACTTATGTATTTATGTATTTAATTTCTATTTAATTATTCGTTTTCTTACCATCTTATAAAACTTATGCATGGCAACTCATACAAACAAACTCTGTGCACGAGTGTGATAGTTATCTGCTCCTTTCGGATGCTTTTGGATGCTTCTGCATTTGCAGTAAGGTTATGGGAGTGTTATGTAACGAAGCACTAAAATTTCCATCCCTGCACTCATTTTTACAGAGCAGCTGTGATCAGGTAGCACAAGCCGCTTATGAAATTACATGGAATTACAAGGTTTTATCATTAAAATGGCGGTTTAATGACTTAATTAGGAAGTGCACAAGATTATTTCTCGAGGTCTGACCGAAGGATTAAACTGCAGACTGGAGCAAAGGCTTCGGCTCAGCGGCAGTCACCCAAACTGGACTAAACTCTACTATAGGGTTCACATTTCGTACATATTTTTACAAGCATGTCAGTAATTTGTTAATCATTAATAATCATGATAACCAGACACACGTTTCCCCTCAGTTTTATTTAAACAGTTCTAAAGGTAAAGTATTGATGCTGACTGGTTTTTTTTTTTTTTTTTTTTTTTAAATATATACAGGTAGAGAAAAATTAGACTACTG
>JAOTRS010000048.1:1595837-1609119 GCA_028565755.1 Dinotopterus cunningtoni | reverse complement strand
CTCTGATAGCTTCAGGACTGAAATTGCCATGAACGCTTTTATACCCAAGTCTACATCAGCAATTTTCTATATATTATTACTTTTGCCAAATTCAAGTTATTTCAGTGACCATTATGGGTTTTTCTTTCTTTAATGGAAGGGTACTAACAATTTTGTCCACATGTGTAAATAGAAGAAGCTAAGAGGCCAAAGGTAGTTCTGCAGAGTCTGGAGAGATCCACAGTTTAGACAGGAGAAGCTATTATCAGCTGTTTTATAGACTGGACAATGCATGTTGCTGGGCTGTATGGAATAATATTAATAGAAAATCCATTTGAACTTGCATGCTGTTTACTCAACAAACATTTCTCGGTTCTCATGATACAAAAACTGACCTTTTTGGTATTGGCACAAATACTACATTTGTTGAAAATCAAACACCGCTCCTGACCCTGCATTCACCATCTCCACAGTGTTGTGTGGTGGTGGAAGCATCATTGCATCATTGGCAAGGGATGCTTCATGCCAAGGCTTCTCTGAAGTGTTTCAAAACCAAGACACTTGAATGCATGGGAAAGGTCCCGTCCAAGCCCAGATAATCTGAGAATCTGATGCAAGACTTTAAAACAGTCTCTGTTCACCAATATTCTCCATTCAATATGATGCAGATTTTTGACTTGCACGCCAAAGGTTCTATCAAGAACTGACACAAGGGACTATTGCTTCTGTATCTACATGTACCAAATTTCTACTCTTTTGTTTAATTATGCTTTGTGTCATATTACAAAGTATGTTTTGAACATTCAAATGTAGGAGATATTGTATAAATCAAATGATAAAACCCTAATTTAACCCATTATAATTTCAAGTTGTAGCCCTATGAAATGTGGAAAACCCTCATGGGAGAGAGAATATTTCTGTACGGCACTGTAATTCCCACCTTACAAGTTTATTAGCATTAATCTAACTGATTTGCTCTCCACGTTTTAGATTCTTGTTATACTATTAACCTTATGTCTAGCTTACTGTATATCTTTGCATCGTTTGACCCACTAGAATGCAAATACAAGCCATGTGTACCCATTTTATGGTGTTTTTTGTGATCCAGGTGTTTTAAAAAAATTACTGGCTTGCTGATTAGAAATTCAAGTTTTATGACTAAAGAACAAAACAATTCTTTCTTACATACCTCTAGATCTTAACACTCTCTGTCCCATACACATTGTAGCCTTCTCGGTATGTAGCAAAGTTCTGAGTGTTGGTTGGTGGCGCAGGCTTAAAGTTTTGGGTGTTTTTTTCAAGTTTCAGCCTTTTAGCTTCAGCACGTGACTTGTAACAGAATTCTATTAAGGCCACCATCATGGCCAGCCCCAGACCACCAACCAGAATATAGAAGACTCCAGCTACATTACTCAGACTCAGAGCACTTGTCTTGTCCTATGAGAAGTGAGGAAGACAGTTAGTAACATTTGCACTGGTGAATATTTGGTGCACAATATTCAAAACTCATAACCTTATAGCTAAATATCCTAATCTTCAATCATTTCTAATAGAATTATTGACCAGGACTACTGGTATTTCTAAGGAGATATTTTTAAATGATACAAAAAAAATCTCCATTGGTGCTTCTCTCAAGAGAGTGAGCACATTCATAAATGGAGGGTTAAGACTGGCTAAGAATAGAAATTGACTTCATGTAGTTTCTACAACAACCAGAAGGATTGAGAACCTCCAGGATGGTTGTAGCTCTCCAGAAGGAAGCAATTCAGTCAATGCAACATTAGAAAGCACAGCTCAACTTCAACTGGAAAGTTCTAACCTCATCCTATCACTGGCTTCTTCATGTGTTTGAGGAAGCTGGTCAGTTACATACAGGTCCGACCTCTGGCTTCAAACCCTCTCTTTAAAAAAAAAAAGTCTACTAATTTTCCTTTAACTTCCTGTTAACTTATTTAACAGTCAAATTCATATTTTGACATATTTTCTACAAAATACTGATCTTAAGAATTGGCTTGAACCATTATGCTGCTGCTTACCTCCCAAACTTGTTCATTAAAAATTTGTTCACAAGAGTTTTACCATTTGCAATTTAACCCTATGAGCTGAAAAAGTTCATTTGATTGAAATAGACTGAGTGGTGATCTTGGACTTATTTAGATCTTTATTACGAGGCCACCTGGAAAAGTTAATCTCAGAGGGTTAACAAAGAGGTTTATTATATTCTTTAACTTCTTGTGATGCGGAAACAAAATGTTCATTGTGACACTGTTTCAAGCGAAATGTACTGAGGTCCCTCGGCTCTTATCGGGGTCTAAGTAAGTTAGATTGAAACAGTTTGACACAATAAATGCTTCGCTTCTACTTCACAGCACAAGAAGATAAACAATTTAATAGACACATTTTATGCAAATAAGTAACAACGCTAATAATGTAAATCAAAATTTTAATTAAAAGTTTGGTAAATAAAAAACAGCAGCATAATGGTTGCAGTGTCATGAATGTCAAATGTTAGATGTAAGCAAAGAATAACACTTGGTAGGCTAAAAAATATCGTTATATAATATTATACTGTATTTGTTTTACTTGCACGTTTACTAATCCCCACATATAACACTACCTGATTTATCATTACAAGTGCTCCAAGTGAAAAAAATACAGTAATAGAAAACGATCTAAGTACTTTGGCAAAAAATATTCATGTGGGGAATTGTGCAAAACTAGAGGCCACTTGGATTAATTTAATAAATATGGCCAAAAGTCATTCAATATATCCTTACATATCAAATGAAAATGAAGAAAATGTTTTCTTTTCTTTGCATATGAACAAATACGTCAAAATGCAATTTGGAATCAGTACAAAAGACCTGCAGCGACTGACCTTACTTCCAGAGTCCTTGGTCCCACATTCACCCTTATCGTACCACCATTTGTTTTTCAGCTTGGCTAAGATGCCTTGTTCACTGAGTTTCAATACTGCAAGGTTTACAGGAGTTCTTCACGTGGGAAATAACATAAATAACATTATATTATGTTATTTTATGTTATTCAAGTCTTATCTACTTTCATACTTTACAAAGCGATAAAGCAGGACTCCTGGCCATTTCTCCACAACACACACTGGCAGGCATTTCTGACTGTTACCTTCTATCCAGCAGAAGCTACGCTAAGGTGCCAGGACCTACCCATATCGCTTTGAGTAATCGGCATACACTGTTAAGAGAAGAACACGCAGGTTGCGGAAGATATGACCTGCTGATCTATAGAAGCAGAGGAGAATGCATTTGTTCACTTATGATACAGACAGTCTGAGAAGTCTGATCAGCTAGGAACCCTTTACTGACTGACAGACAAACAAAAATTACCAGTAATATTTTGTTCAAGCTGAGGAGAGTCATAAAAATGAGAGAACCTGGTAGTAGTATAAAGATAAGGCATAAAACATAGAGACACACTGCAGAAAAAGAAAAGGTGGCTCAACGTCTAGGTATGAAAACAAAAGGCCTAACCAGAAAAAAAATAAAAATTTTACTATGCAATAATAGCTTGGTGTAATCTGTATTACTGCTGACCTGTAAGGATATAATCACGACTTAGACTGACATTATGTCTCAGATTGAGAGTTTTCAGAATTTGCATTTTTAAGAGGTAAAAAACCCCCCCACAACATCCTGCATGCTCTAGGTATCAAGAGTGGCTTAAACATTCATTGCCTTTGCAGTGGCAGCTCACAGATAAGCGAGCTCCCGGCCCACGCATTTCTTTTTTGGCTTGAGGAGAGACATTGATTAACAGAGTAATTATCCTCTAAGTGTTTGGTGTGACTTGAGTGAGAAAACCAATCAGAAGGAAGTGATGGCAAGTGTGTGCCAGGGGCACGCAGGCGAAGGGGCTGTCGGATTCATGATGTTGCTTTGTTACAGGTGACTTAACAAGCCTTTTTTTTCTATTTTTTTTCTGTATTGTACTCAAAAACTTTTTCTAGTTCTTTTCTTTTTGCCTTTTTCACAGCTGGCTTTTGGGGCCTGGTCCAGGAGAGCCACTGTCGTCTCCCAACACAAGCTCATTAGAGCTGGCTCACCGACTGTGTGTTGGCCGATGTGGGCTTCAAAATCGCTGCAGACTGGAAAAAAGAGCAACAGAAGCTGGAACACAGGAGGTGATTAGGAAAGGTGCATACAAACTGTCACTTCCTTCCACAGCCTGGGGCTTCTCTGGTTGAGAAAAGTTGAAATGTGT
Organism: Dinotopterus cunningtoni; assembly: GCA_028565755.1. Lineage (NCBI taxonomy): Eukaryota > Metazoa > Chordata > Actinopteri > Siluriformes > Clariidae > Dinotopterus > Dinotopterus cunningtoni. The sequence goes on along the minus strand of JAOTRS010000048.1, from coordinate 1,604,904 downwards.
GGCTGTATGTAACAGAACCCATGTTTTTTTATGTTGTAACAAAAAAGAAAATATTTGTAGGGACCGAGAGATTCCTTAAGAGTGTAGCTCCCATTTTCAGGACGGCTAACGTTTGTGAAAAGCCCAAGCAGTGACAGACACAGCCGCAGACTGTACAGACTATATACTGATAATGGGCAAAAATTTGCATTACAACTGTATGACTGACTCACTCACTCATTTACTCACTTACTGACTGGCTGACTACCCACCCACTCACTGACAAACTTACTCACTCATTCACTTACAACCTGCCTACTTTTCTAACTAACTAACAGCCTCACTGACTGATTACCTACCTACCTATCTAAAATACAGTACCTAACTGACTAACTGATGATTGACTGACTACATGAATGACAAATTGATGATTGACTGACTCTCTGTCTTCTCATCTGACTGCCTGCTAGAATATCTGTATGTCTGATGGCTAATTGAATAACTGACTGTTTCACTGTCTTACTGACTGAATGACTGGCTCACTGATGGACTGTCATTTACTGACTGACTTATTGACTGACTGTTACTGACTGAATGACTGTCCCACTGACTGACTGTCCCACTGATTGACTCCACTGACTGACTGACTCACTAACTGAATGACTGGTTCACTGACTGACTCGACTGACTTATTGAATGACTGACTAACTGTCACTGACTGTGTTACTGACTGAATGACTGACTCCACTGACTGACTGTCTTTACTGACTGTCCCACTAACTGACTGTCCCACTGACTGACTGACTCTCACTAACTGAATGACTGACTTATTTAATGACTGACTGACTGTCTCACTGACTGACTTATTGACTGACTGTTTTACTGACTAACTGAATGAACGAATTACTGTCTCATTGCGTGATCTAACTAACTCACTCACTCATGCACACACTGACTGATTCACTGATTATCTTCCTGAATGTTTGACTGACTGACCGATTGTCTGACTAACAAACTGACTAACTGACAAACTGACTAACAGATGAGAAAACCTTTGCTAACTTGACATAAAACTTTTAGGTTGAGGAATAAATATGTTTTTAAAAAATATAAATATTTAATAAGAATTAAGTTATAATAATAAAGTTATAAAAAATAATAACCCTAAACATTATAATAAAGAATGATCAAACTTTTATTCCTCAACTGAAATCGGTGTGTGTCATGTGCTTGGGCTAATCATACTAAAAAGGAGGCAAATAGAAAAGTAATCTTTATAAAAGTATGCCTTTGCTTGCCTGAATGAAGATAGTCATATTCATGAAAATGTGTTCAAATTCAATATGAAGCAACATACTCCTTCCCATTATGCTTTAGGAAAAGCGCAAAAAGGATTTTTTAAATCTCAATTAATTTCAGTTTTTTTCGGTCACTTTATAAGGTTGGAAAGGTCAGCAGACCTCCCATTCATACTAATTTAGAGGGTGGCGTAGCACTTCTGCCCGATGGGTACAGATGCGGAAGGAGTTTTTTTTTTCTTTCAATCCATTCAGGGCAAGCGAATAATTTTGGGATCAAATCCTTCTCCATTCCCTTATTGCCTAACTTATCTCAAGCCTGGCATCCATGATACAATGCCTTATAATTTTGTTGAGCATTATTAGAAAGCTTTGACTAGTGCATAAAGTCAAATACGAAGAGCACATGTAATCAGTTCTCATCAAGGGGCTGCTTTGAATGCTGCCCAGCAGAGGGGAAAAGAAGACCAAAATCCTCCATCTCCCTTTACCAACTGCTGGGCAGGTGTAATCACCTTCGTGGTTCCTCAAACACACATATATAGATGGACACACTTAACACTTATAGTGCTGGATGATAAAGAAATGAGCCCTAACTTAGAGCGTTAGATATAGTTAGCATGTTCCTATACAGTGTGCGGTTCAGGCCCTGCTTACAAAAAGCTCTCCTCAGTAGCACAAAATCGTACTGGTCCTTTTCCTCCTCCATTAGCCAAATCAGGGTCCTAAGTTTAGACTTGTTTTGAACAATCAGAATCAGGCCTGTGTTTCAGGAAAAAGGAAAGAAAACAAATGAATCGCATGGCTTGTGCCATGTCTAAGGGGCATCCGTTCAGGAATAACAGCCTTGCCGATTACTCTGCACTATGGTACCCGATTTTGGTGACATTGAGGCTGACCTTGGAGTCACCTCCCCCGCTGCCGCACTCTCCCTTGTCGTACCACCATTTGTTTTTCAATTTGTCCAAGAGGCCTTGCTCATTCAGTTTTAAAACTGCCAGGTTAACAGCGTTTCTTGAAACAATAAAACATAACTTGTAAGTAAATGCACAGGTTCTTTGAGAAATCTAAGGCATTAGCATAGTAGTAGTTACGGTAGAATAGTAGTGGCATTGAATATGCTGATTGACTACTACTTAGACTTCAGTGCCATTATATACTATCAAGTATTCAGAATGGGCATTGAAAGAGCACGAAAGGAGAATTTGGTTAAGAATTTTCACGGAGGTGAAGGTAAGAGACGCTTAGAGCAAAGAAAGTGTTAAATATCAAAAGGTGGCATGGAGGGTTACACTGTTCAGAACTGAAGTGTGCGGGATGGGGACACTCGTCATTGAGAAGAAAAGTAACAACAACAAACACCATGCAATTAACATTCGTCACAAGTGACAGCGCAGCTTTTACAAGCTAAATTGAAAAACCATTGGACTGTTAAATTAAAACTGACAACACAACAGTCAGGAAGGACAGCACACAAGATAGAGAAAGAAAAGAGAGAGATCAAAGCATGAAGAAAAGGAAAGCGAGAGACGGTAAGAGAGACATAAAAGGTGAAATGGTCGTTAAACTTAGCCCCAAACAATCTAAATTGGATTTCTGATTCTATTAAGAAAGAACACAAGCACACAAAGGAGAAAAAACACAGATAATCATCATTATCGTCTTCAGTCAAAGAACATTAAAGAAAAAACATTATACCAATACCTCATCAGTGTTCATTGAGGGAGAAAAAAATGAGATAAGGGAGCAAAGAAATAAAGGGGGGGAAGGAAAGGAAAGAAAAGGAAAGGAAAGGAGGGGCAGAGAAATGACAACACAAGACATCAGGGTAGGTGGAATACTATAACAACATGGAGAATATTGTTATATTATTCCACCCACCTTAATGCTGAGCCCTTGGGGGTCGCCACACCATAGCCTTTAGAGTCGAGATTTCCTCCGACTTTCATGGTGTCGCACGGCTTCCTTTGCTCGATGTATTCGTTCATGGTGGACTCCAGCAGAAAGGCAAACTTGCCCTTCGACTTTCGCACCCGGGCCACCCCATCCGGCGTGGTCTTGGCAAAAACAGATGGCTCGGCAGATTTCATGTATGACCACATTTTTTCATACACTGCTATTTTCGAGCGCTGCAAGACAATGGGAGAGAGAAAGCAAGAGAGAGACAGAGAGAGAGCGAGAGAGAGCATGAAAGACAGAACACACTTATATATTGTCATATTTCAAATCATGAAGACACATATTGTAATTTATGGTTCATATCAACTGGGAAGATGCTATAGTTTTGCAAAATTCCCAACATGACAATGTTGCTAGAGTAAAGTTTTTTAGATATATTCCTCAGGGGTGGTAAATCAGTTCAATTTGATCAGTCATAATCAAAGTATTAAATCACAGGTTCAAATGCTTATATTAATTTGATTGATCTAATACACCCACCAGCCATAACATTAACACATCTACATTGATCAATTATATAAAAATAAACTGGTAACATGATCACCCATGGACCAATGGCCAGCCTGCCCGTTTCAAAGCCACAGAAAAGCCAATGCAGCACAAACTGCCGAAAAAAGGTCAATGCTTTCGGAAATGATGGAAAGGCACCAAAACACCTGCCATGCATGATGCCTGAGCAAAGAGCCCAAGGCCACTAACCCAGCCTCCAAACTCCCCAGATCCCAAAGCGACCAAGTACCCATAATCTGATCCACGGAGGCCCCACCGCAACCCACAGCAGCCAAAAGACCTATTGCACTTTCCTGGTGCCAGACACCACAGGACACCTCAGATGCCCTGCAGAGCCACACTCTGAGCTGCCCTAGTGGCACAAGGGAAAACCAACACTTTTTTATTTTATTTTAATGTAATGTTTTCAGTGTTATGGCTGATCAGTGTATACTGTATTATTATTTCTGTTGAAACAGGTTATTAACAAGGACCAAAGGTGAGGATCAGCTCCATAATATAAACCTAATAATAAACAGATTAATTAATAACACATATTATTATTATTATTATTATTATTATATAATTAAGTTAATATGTGTAATCTTTGCATAGTGGAGATACAAAACAATTAATATACAGTGAAACCTTGGATTGTGAGTAACTTGGTCTGTGAGTGTTTTGCAAGATGAGCAAAATTTAGAAATGAATTTTAACTTGATAAACGAGCGGGGTCTTAAAATATGACCATGTGATCACAACTGAGCCAATGGTTCGTCTCTCTCGTGCTGTAGCATTACACACACACTAAAATCATTGAGAAGAAAAGTAACAAGTAACGTGTGTGTGTGTGTGCACGTGTGTGTGCAAAAGTTGTCCTATACAGTAACCCCCTCCTCCTCTCCTGTCACATCTCACACCAGCCACAATTTTTTTAAATGGTAAAAAAAAGTGCAGGTTAATTTGTTTTATTATTACTTATTACAATATTTTGTATTAAAAAAAATTATATGAATATTTTTGGGTTATGGAATCATCAGAATTTCCATTATTTCCTTTGGGAAAAATTGATATATGAGTGCTTTGGATTGCAGGCATGAACAAATTATGCTCTCAATCCAAGCTTTAACTGTAATACTTTTTTAAAACATTTTCACTGTTTTGTTACCATCAGAGTCAAAGCTGTTTGTGTAACTGTAAAAATCTTGATGAATCAATGATATATAATTAAATATAAAAATATGTGGTATAAGAGGAATAAAACACACCATCCTTTAGTTTATTTTATGTAAGAGAACGCCCTGTTGATAACTTCCTAACATATTGAGATTGGGTAAGAAGAAATCAAAACACATACATTGTGTGAGATTAATAAGAGTGCGCTGAGTGTTCTTAGCTTTCTTCTTACAGTTCTATTCATACACTAGAATCAAAGCTGGTTATAAAACACCACTGACTTCATTCACTCATTGATCTTGTAGGTAGTTATACATAGGAAAGTAAGAATCTGTCTGTATTGGAAGTCACATAATATGCTTTTTCTCTCTATGATGTCTCCATTTAAGCCACTGAAAAATATACGCAGCAAAATCAACAGTATTAAATTAATATTGAGTTCCTATTGAGTTCAATTTACTAGCATGAACCCGTCTCCAACCGACCTGCAGCTCACATAACCCATTATTTTAAACCATGCCATCTATCATCTTTAAATAAGATGCTCGAAGTTGCTCTCCAACCGAAAAATCTCTGCGCTGCTGAGAAAACCAGCAACACTCACTGCGGTGTACGTTGAGCAAAAGCTGAGGTCAGATAAAGATCTCAGTGCTGCTTGAGCACAGGAAGCACAGTGGGTAATGAACAAGCTCTGAATTATTCAGTGGGAGTGGACTTCTGTATTCATTTAATTTTGTGCCATTTTGAACACATCTGACATACTGTACATTGAAGGCCATACTGTCAGGACTCTGCCCCAGGCATGCTGCAGTTCAGTGTCATTTTGGATTCGGAGGAGGCACAGTGGACATGCAGGATGAAGCACATTCTGTGTTTGCAGTAATGGGGAGCTTGCCGAAATGGCTGGGCTTTGGACAAGCTGTCGAGATTGCAGTATCAATTAGAAGCACGTCCAGCAAGGTCAGGACATAATGACACATTGGGTTGGGTAAGGGAAGCCTGGGTAGGTGGATTAATGCTCCAGGAGGGTGACAACTGTTGTTTTCCTGTACCACTAGGGCATGTATAACAAGCTAGTTTGACAACGAAATGCAATATGGAAACCTGCAAAGGTTTATGGTACAGTGTTTATGCTATGGAAAAGGTGATAAACAACTTGAATTATTGTTAATAAGAAGAAGTAAATCATATGCTATGGACATCACAGTGGTCTTTACAGTGTGACCATTAGAAAAAACAATACTTTTCACCATAATTAGCAACATTTTAAAACTTTCCAGTAGGCTCATAGTACAGTAATTTAACAATTTAGGAATTCATATTTAGGATTTTCCTATAATTTGTCATTTATCTGTAAATGTATAATAGTTCATTATGGGCATATAGTGTAGTGTTTGATGCAATATAAGTGTTTTGCTCTAATAGGTTTGTGTATCGAACAATACATTAACATAAAAACGAACACTATAATATTAAACAAAATAAGAAGTGCCCATCAGACATGTGTTCCAGTATTTGTGTCTACTTGAAAAATGGGTGGGTTCAAACTAAAGGTGCCTTTTTTTAAGCTGTTTAACACAGCTATATGCAAATGTTTCATCTTTTGACCTCAAACCTACATCCTCAGTCATAGCAAAAACTAAAGGGTTGGTCTTGATGTTCTGTACTTTCAGCGCGGACTATAAATATGACTTTGATTCTCTGATAGTGGTTTATCAGACTGGCTAAAGACGACACCTTCGGATCACCGTGTCCGAGGTATCAAGCAGCAGATATGTGTCTGCAGGCTAATTTCCTGTTGACGCCTGCCTTGTGCTCAAGAAAAGTGTCACTGGAGTTGGTGTGTCCAAATGAGGGTGAAAGGATGGATTTTGGCATTGATTGCTGGAGGATAAGGGCGGCACAGTGGTGTAGTGGTTAGCACTGTCGCCTTGCACCTCCAGGGTCCGGGTTTGATTCCCGGCCAGGCTCGAGTCCTGTTTCTGTGTGCATGTGTGCAAGTTTGCATGTTCTCCCCGTGTTTGGTGGGTTTCCTCTGGGTACTCCGGTTTCCTCCCACAGTCCAAAGACATGTAAATTAGGCTAATTGGTGTTCCCAAATTGTCCATAGTGTGTGAATGAGGGTGTGTGTGTGCCCTGCGATGGATTGGCACCCTGTCCATGGTGTACCCCGCCTCATGCCCTAAGCCTTCTGGGATAGGCTCCAGGTCCCTGTGACCCTGAATAAAGCGGTATAGACGATGATGTGCTGGAGAAGAAATGTGAGCTGTCTTACAGCTTTATGAAGTCAATTTATCAATACTGGGACAGAAAAGAAATGACTTGCAATGACCTAAATCGGCCACTACTGGAGAGAGAGGTAATGAGTGATGACATAAAGGGAGAACTCCACGTGATCATGCTTCTATCATGTCTCAGGTCTTTATTTAGAGCAAGTCATTCACTCACAACAACAGAGCGGTCATTTAAAACCCAATTAAGGTGCATGAATCAAAAGGTTCGTCAGTGCTAATTAAATGGACATTTCGCTGGCCGATTATATCACCCCACAATTACATGCATCTGCCCTCTTCACTCTGTCTGTATTTTGCCTCCTTCAAATGCAATGAGAAAGCATAATGCAGCTGTAAGTGTTCTTTCAAGGCAACAACCTTGTCAGTGTTACCAATTTATTTAGCTAAGACTGAAGGCAGATGGTTTTTTTGCAGTCTGCATTTCTACCCTGAACTGCAATATGTCACTTCCACTGCTATGGATGTCCTTATAATAAGGTTCAGCACAGAATGAGAGAGGAGAGACAGACAAGCCAGAGGAAACGAGAAAGGGTGCTACTGAGTAAATAAGATGCTGGCTGAAGGTGTAACTGGTTGGGGCAAAGCCAACAAATGTAGTGTCAAATATGTCTAACCACTAACATTGCTACAATTCCTACAGCATTATTTAAATATTACATTAAAAAACACATAACAAAAGCGACTGATACAACAATGCAATTGTGCAATTCATTAGAATGGAATGAGCTATTACAACTTCCTAATTGTAAAGTAATGGTTAAGGGAATGCGTGAGTTAAAGTCGCATTGATAGTCTTAGTTTGTGTTGTTTAAGTTTTTATTATTATTTTTTTGGTTAAACACTATTTTGTTCTTTTACATAAATTTTTTTGTACTTAGTGTTGTTTGTAAGGGGACTGAGAGTAATTTCAATTCTCTATATGTATGTACTGTACGCATAGCAGAATTGACAATAAAGTTGACTTTGACTTTCTTTTTTTTTTTTCTTTTTTCCTAATCTTTAGTAGTTTTACAGCTTTAAAGCTTTCCTTTAGCTTCACATGTCTTATTATTTTTAGATATTTTCTTAGTTTAACTTTGCTGAAATTCCTAGGAACTTTCGACATCTGTATCATGCCCATCGGGCATCAAGCTGGCAACCTGACCCTGTAAATAAATGCCATAGAAATAGCGGATTTATATCCATTGCACGATGTGCCCGGCAGCATGCGGATGGAACCATCCATGCATCCATTATGCCCATACCAACAACTTTTAGACTGGCACAATGACTGGCATTACAGAGAAGACTCAGGAAAACAAATGGCTCCTTATTGTCCAGTCACATGCCACACACTAATAAGCTAAAGGCTAAATTCCAGGTCATGAGCAGGATATGTTGCTAGCATATCATAAAAAAAAGGTTAATAAATAATAGTAAATTAACAAAAAGAGGAGAAACAACACTATTATAATTGGTGATACTGTTTTAGGTGTATGTATAAAGGGGCATGTTTTTGCTTAGAATACTTAGAATAAAGTATAAATTCTTTAAAAATGTAAACAAATGATTGATTTGTTAATATAATTTAGGATTTAAAATTTTACTTATACAATATTTAGAGGATTCTACTTGCCCAACTAGGATTACTGCAATTAAAAGAATCAAGATACAACAGAGAAAAAAAAATGTTTAGCTTTGGGTTTTTGCAGTAACTTGCACAAGAAAACTTCCCCCAATAGACCAACAAGTTTTAATGACGAAGTCATTAAAAGTGAACTGTAGTTAAAAATGTAGTTAGACAAATTCGACTAGTATGACTCAGTGCAGTTTAATTACCATTTTACAAATGCACTAGAAGTCTGCTTGGAAGAATACATAAATTACAATGTA